>SKCR01020251.1:0-35198 GCA_019454045.1 Zanthoxylum bungeanum | reverse complement strand
GGAATCGCGGAAATCAAAAATTTCGATATTCAAAATTTTTTTCGGATCAATTCAAATAAACTTATTTATTTAATTATTCAATATCCAATTCTGAAAAAAAATTAAACAAGAGATCAAATTTCTTGGTAATTACCGAATTACCCCAAAACTTTGTAAATTGATCATTTTAGTCCAAAAGTTGTCAAATACAATTTTGAATGATTCTAAATCATTTCTTAAATATTTTTCAAACATATAATGCATCAAAATCAGATTTCACTCAAATCCCCATTTTTGCTGACATTTCCGAGAGCATCCCCAATTTTCAGTTTTTTGCAATTTGGTCCTTTTGTTCAAAAAAAGCCAAGATCAAATCCAATTAACCCAAAATTTACATGCATCATATTCATACCATAATACATCACATATATGAAAACCCCAAATTTGGAGAAGGTTATGAACCCTAATTTTCAATTTCATCAAATTGTCCAATTTTACCAAATCTTTAAAATCCAACACTTTAATCCATTCAATACTTCACCAATCTAGCCTCACCACTTTGAAACATCTCTAGAAAATTCTAGGTCACCAAGGAGTGGCTTACCAACTCTAGAATAGCAACTTGATTTTCTAAAATCAAAAGTAAAGCTTTGAAACAATTTCAAGCTTACTTACATGCTTCAAGCTTTCATCAAAGTTCACAACCATATAAACACAAACTATAAGAGTAGAGATAACATCAAAGCATCACAAAATGAAGCTAAGCATATTAGAAACATTTTCTATGTTGAAGACTTTAAAGGAAAACTTACAAAAACAAGATTTTTCCAAGCTTTCTTCTTTAGCCTCCAAGCCTTTTCTCTCAACTTCTTTTATGTTTTTTTGTATCAAATGAACTTGTTTAAACCCTAAAAATGAAACAAAACAATATATACCTCCTCCCAAAATAATCCTTGGCCGAATTTTAGGGAGAAATAAATAAAAATATCTAGATATTTTGCTTTTGTTTCATTTAATGGTTTATCAACTTGTTTTAATTTTATGATTACACTTTAATGATTCTAAACAAGTCAACAATGGCAACTTAAAAAATATAACACTTATATTTAATAAGTAATGGCCGAAAATTACAAATAAAAAAGGAAAAATGAATTTCAATTTTAACAATTAAAACAAATATCCAAGGAAGTCAAATTCAATTTGACAACCTTTTCCTTTATTGTAAAGTCAAACATTTACTTATTAAAATAATTCCTAACTTTATCATTTGATGAGATATTTATATTTTAATTATATTACTCATTTAACAATTAAATAATTAAATAATTATTAAATACAAATATCTCAAATATATGTATTATATTTACTTTAAATATTTCAAATACATATATTAATGATATTATGTCAAATACCTTATTTGACAATTTATTAAGGTGTATTTAATAATATCATATATTAAATACAAATACACATTAATTAGGAAATGACGGTTCAGCCATTCGCATGTATTTTTCGTTTAACGTTTAAACGATTTATAAATAATCAACATTATTCATAAAATTGCCCTAGTACTCTACGAGTATATTTCATTAGTGAGACTCTCTAGATTCAGGTATATCCGTCACAAAATCTAATTTCGTGTCCATAATTTACCCACCCGTAAATTATGAGGACCACGGATAAACTAGCTGAATCATACAGGTCGAGGTCATTGCTTACGTATAATCCTTCCGTCACAAGTATCCGGATAATACCAGAGATATAGATGTAAACGTCAAATCTCTATAGGTATTATCATGTCGACGTATCTATTAGCAATCTCTAAATAACATTCGGAACTTACTTCCGAAGTATAAGTGGCCACAGATTTAACAAACTGCTAATCATATATGGACTACCTATGCTTTGTACACAGAACTGACGGATCATATCTTGATACACACAGGATATCAGGAGGATCGGTCCACACCCAACGAACAGGTGGAGGTCTGATCTAAATAGATCGGTGACGTGACTGCCATCTAAGTGTGGAGGATGTCTTATACATCCACAGTGGTATCTCAAGTCGAAGGACCACTATGCTACTCAACCAGAGAATATTCTTATTGACGTTGGTGTACAATCCATTAAGAATCTTCGGTGAGACGTTCAGTGTTTATCTATTATAAACACCTACACGTCTATACGAGTCTCCCTAGACTCATGGTTCATTGGGATAAACCATCAGACCAAGTCTCGATATACGACATGTACTGGTCTCAGCAGATTTGACTAACCGACCCGTGTTAGTAAATCTTGACCAGGAACTATATTTGATAATATACATTTAGCAATGACACTTCCCGATGTCAATTACAAACTACCTTTGTAACTGTGTACTGCATTATATATTATCGGGCTTTTTTCTAATATATACATATCACTAAACAACATTTAGTTTCAATCTAATCGTAATCAGATCGAATACATATATAAAAACAAGAGGTGGCAACCATAAATAGTAATATTATGGAAAATGAGATGTTCGTATTCATGAATCAGACATAAATACGTTCCGGATTGGCGCTCTGAGCACCAACCCCAACAATTTCTCCCACTTGCTCTTGTGCCAATCTACGGTATCATATACACATCTCAATGTGTATCGTATACACATAGCCCTCAAAAGCTCACCTAGCACTTAAGAGGTAGTCAACAAGAAGTAAGTTCGCTATAACATATTGAGTTTGTCAAACAAACTCCATCGTTTCCCATAGTCAGCATCATTCATATTTTGTAGAATCTAAATTATACATTAATATGACTCTGATGCTACATCATTATTGTGCTACAACTAATGAGTTGTCCAAATATTTAGGGATTAAATCCAAAATACTATGAAGACAACCGCAAACACAAACAGAATATAAAACTTCTAATTTATAAGGTCACTATGTAACTTCATAAGTCAATACTTCATAAGTTGCATCTAATTCCACTAAATAGTAGAATCTTTTGTGACACTCCCACTGCATCTTTTGTGACTCTTTATGACGTAGACTGTCTAACGTCATAATTAGTCTCAAAACTAATATGACCCTATTGGTTGCAGAATGTATTCTCCATGAATTAGAAACTCGTTCTTAATATCTCAAAGATCACAAAGAACGTGTTTCAAGATCCATCCTATGGTCTATTGGATATCAAAATAACTCGTAACAATTACGATTAAATCGATATCTACAATCACACATTATAAAGTATTTATTATGTCATCATCAAATGATACATAAGATTGATTAGACATTCTAATCAATATCTCTTTTGAAAAAGAATCATCATTTACGAAAGATGAATACTTTATATAAGACACACAATAACTGTCCAACAGTTATACTAACTGTCATACAGATAGCCTAGTTATGTCCTTTATTAGATCATATCTAATGCACGACTAATAGGAGTATCTCACAAGTCTCCAAGTTTTATATCATATATAAAACTTTATATCAAATATAATAGAGACTACTCCCACTGCTTTCACGGAGTAAAGAAGACTTAGGTAAATCTTCACCTTACAAACATCTCATTATTACTATAATAATGATAATGTTGTTAGGATATATAACACTAGAAAGTAATTTGTACGCTCCCACTAACCCTTCAAGCACATATGTATTCTCTATACTTTGACAAGATCAGACAATCTGACTGATATCAAAAATAGAGAATACGGATTTCCGAAAGACTTATCCGAGTCTACAATAGGCTCTATAAGCTAGCACACTAAATTGCGATCTCAGCAGAACACAAACTCTAGGGCCATTCAAGAATGAACTCTTCAAACAAAAAAATCACAAATGATCTCTTATCTGAATAAGTCATTCAAAAATGCCACTTTGCATTCTTTAGCTGAAATGTACAGTTTAATATAAACATTAACCATATATCTTTAATTGTTCAATTAGTGTGACTATAGACAAGTTTCCTTCCCTCAAATCTACAATAGATTGCTGAGTATAACTTTTCTCACTGTCATATTGTAAAGGTCAAACCTTTAATAAGCTCACACTGCTTTCGTTGCGCAAACAATTAGCACATATCATGAACTAATTCATAATGAAAGCTTAATCAAGTTCAAAACTTGATCGTAGTAAGATATGAACAATCTTAGATCTATGGTTCAATGGTGAACTTCCAGAATCGATATCAAATATCGCTTCCATTATAAGTTATAGGATAATTTTCTTCAATAAGAAAACAACAAAACCATTAAGTATCAAATACTCGTAAATGATTCTATTATCCTATGGGACTTGTACGGAAGATGTATAAGGGTTGTTTCATCTTATTAATTACATAGTTCCAATTATAGTTTATCATTCTCACATTTGACTTCAATAAGTCAAGTCCTTTTTACAATAATTAACATCTGATGTTACACACCAAGTAATACAACGATTTTATTACTTAGGATCGTAGGAAAGATATTTTATTAAATAGAATACAATATTCTATAAAATAGAATAAATGATAAACTTTTACTTATACCTCCGAGGTGTAAGTAATTTCCATTATATAACTATCATATAAATAGAAAGATTCAAATCTCAAACTTTACAAGATTCGGATTTTCTGTTGGACAGTTATGGCCCATAGCATCACTATTTGTACAGATCATGGTGTTGTTGTACAAATTAACTATGTGACAAAGGAAATTACTCTTTTATCATTTGTGATTAGATCACCAAGATGTATAAATGATAAAAGGTCCATATGATTAGTTCCGGATTGAGATGATATGAGACAGTATCAATCCACAAAGGTTTAATCATTAAATATCTATAGTCGTAGTATTATCGAGATTGGACATCGATAATGCGGAATAGACTAGTATTGCACTTGTGCGTGTTATGGGAGCATAACGGCATAGTTCTCATATATTTTGGTATAAGATACTCATGCAAGTGTAATGGGAGGTTGTGTTTACCGATGGTACGAAAACAGCTTCGCTCTGGATAGACCCCTCGGAATTCCATTGGTAGTATGACTATGTGTCTATGGAAGTCTGAATCAGGGTAGGTGTATTTGGTCTTAACCTGAGACTTACACCGCTAATATTTGCGACAATCAATATACTTTGGTTTTGGTCGTCCAGGGCTTTAACAGGTTCTGTGTACGCCTCTTCTGGGTATAATGAGAATCGTAGTGTATTGGGTGTGATGTTGAGATGGAAGTATCACTCCATTCATAGTGGAGATGATGATCAAGTAGGATACGGAACTTGTTCTCTTATATGCTGCAGCTATCGGGATATTATGACTAGGTCATGTTTATCCGATTATAGGGACTAGTTACCAAAGATCTGATATGTGCTTCGTACGGGGCAGACACATTTCCATCCCCAGGCCTTGCACGTGACATCCGATACTGGATCAAAATACGCAATAATACGTATACTACGTCTGATATAGATCACATATTCCAGTAAGAATATTTCTGGAGAATTGGGTACGCACGGTGCTTTGCTAGAAGCCAACCATGTCTAGTAAATCGGTAAAAATGTAGTACTAGGTACGTACGTGTTCGGATAGTCTGACGACCGTATTTACTGCCAACATATCCGGGGATCTCATAGGTCGATTCCCGAAGATTCACCGATGACGTATGACTCGCAGTTTATTAATCTGGGATTAATTAATGAGAGAGATAAAATTAATCTAGGATTAATTACGGAGATAGTTTATCTGTGATAAAATATTATTTAAAGAGAGAGAACGATTAATTTGGAATTAATCGATGAATTAATATATTCGATATATTAAACGAAATTGGATTTCGACGTGGAATTGAAATTAGATTTTAATTTGGGCGAACGAGTTAATTTGGAATTAATTCGTTAGCGACACATGAATAGTAATTTTGCTAGGCATAATTATTTAATTACGTCGCAACGGAAAATTCGTTAATTTGAAATTAGCGAACCCGAGCCCATGAGTGTTTACCGGCGCACTCGCATTGCGAATTTAAGTGCGGCCCACAAGTCACAACAAGCGTCAAATCACTAGTCAATCAAGTGATGGAAGTCACATCACTTTGAGTGAAGTGATGTCTAGTCACTTTTGATGTGAATAGTGATGGAGGTAGTTGGTTGGCATTAATGCTTTGACTTTTGGAAAGTGGATTTGTGTATTAGATACACAAACTAAAAACAACTAACACTTAACACTTTTCTTTCTCTTTTTCTTCTCTCCATCTTCACGCTCAAGGGGCCAATATTTTTCTCTCTTTTGGTTCATCATTGCCGAGAACCTTAAGGAACAAGATGGTGATTTTTGTGGCAAAAATCACCAAGAGCTAGCACTCAAAAGAGGACATACAAAGGTGATAGGGAATCTTTTTCATGAGCATGGAATCACCAAACAAAGCTTGGAGCTTTAAGGAACACCATGGCCGAATTTGGAGGACACAAAATAGCTCATTACCGTGAGCCACCTTGGAGGAAAGCTTGAAGTTTTTGTGTTCGTCGCATCGCACAATCGTTCAATGTAAGTATTCCACAACTTCTTTGAGTATTCGCACATGTGTTTCATTGCTTGAATTGATCCTTGGGACCTAATAGAAACCCAACAATGGTATCTTGAGCCATTTTGAGCATGAAAATTTATTAGGGTTAAAATTGGGTAAATTGAATTTGAGCATGTTTGAGTGAAATTAATTGTTTGAGCATGCTTGTAAATGAATAACTTAGAGTTATTTGTGATCAATTTTGTGAAAATTGGATTGGATCATTTTTCCCCAAAATATGAGGCTTGGCCGAGACATATACATGCCCTGATGTCATGGTTTTTTTTTTGTGTTTTTGATCATTGGATGAGTTAGAAAACATTGGGTAATGTTGATTTAGGATTTAATTAGATTGAATTCGGAATCGGATAACAAAACCCTAAATTGCCGTGAATGGATAGCATGGAAAATGATATGATTTTTTTATTCAAATGTGTTGGACATATGTTGATGATAATGAGCATAATTAATTGTACAAATTTGTGTTTTGGAAATGTTAATTTGGGTAATTAATTATGGCATACACTTTAGTTAATTAAGTTATGAAATTTGGAATTTGGTAATTTAATTAATTGGGCCTATTTTGGAAATTGGGCTTGAAAAGTTGTAATTTGGCTTAATGGGCTTGGTTGTACCAAGTTAGGTTTAGGCTAAATTGGTTGGATCCAATTGGGCCTAAAACCATTTCCATAAAGTCCAATTATGACTTAAATGGACCTTTAATATTAATTGGGCCTAATGGGCCTAAATTGGTTTCTTGGCAAATAAGGGTGATTCCTTAAATGGGCTTTGGTATTTGAGTTTGACCCATATTGACCAAAAGTCCATGCCTTAGAAATTAATTGAAAGCCCATTGGACTTTAAATTAAATTGACATTGGATGTTAATCGGGCTTTGAGACCCGTAACGATTAGATTTAGAATCTAAGTCGTAAAGGTACATTAAAAAGTGTAATATTTAATTTGGAATTAAATAAATGAGTTAGTATTAAATAAAAATTAAATTGGATTTAATGTTGTAGTGTAATATAATTCAAGAATTCGTACTTTGAGTACTTATTCGCAAAACGAGTTTGACTCGTGCAAAATGAAATAGTTGTTTGAACATTGGATGGTCATTAATATTCAGATTAATTAATTGGATTAGATTGATTGATAACATGCTTGTGTGAATACATGGTTGTGATGTATGAATAATGTATATCGGATGGATATTAGATGGGTGAGGGAAATTTTGGAAATTGTTGTAATAAATTTAGAATTTATTAAATTGGACATGCGAGTCTAGCCTATTACCTCATTACTCTTTATATTTCTCTTCTCACCTATTCCCATCAATGTAAATGAGGTTTCTATAGAAGTGTTATGTAATCGGGTAGAAGTAATACTTGTGCTAGCGGGAGAGAGGAAATGGAGAGATTTGTTCTAGGAACAATGTGTTAAGTATCCATCCGCATATCATTATTATAATCCACTTTTGTTGTTTATTCGGTAACAGTATCTTGCTTTGATTATTTCCATTTGCATCCAGAAGGCTTCTATTGCTTCCTTAGCTGCAACAATAATCCATTTTTGTTGTTTATTCGGTAACGGTATCTTGCTTGGAAGATTTCCAGCTCGCTGTTCCGTTATTCAAACTTTATAGTACCGTTGTTACGAGTTATAGTCGTTTATATCGGTTAGGAAACTTGCAACGGTGAACCCAGTCACTTCAAGTTCTCATTCTCCATAGTTTAAGATAGCATCCTTAGATCTCTAAGATACTAAAGGATGTTCTTCACATCAATCCAATGACTATCACTTGGATTGGCCCGATTGTGACTCCATATGCTCAAAGCGTATGAGACACCAGGTCGCGTACATTTTTCAATGTATGAGTTCTCGGAGAGTGCCAACAACTTTAAATCTATCCCAATAGATCTTTATTCCTAGAATAAAGGTTGTTTCTCCCAAGAATTCTACAGAGAATTTTCATGAAATCCAAGCTTTCACCGATTGTAATATGGGAATATCATTTCCAAGAAATGACATATCATTATTTAGGACTTTCATTGCCAGTGCGCTCCCACTAACCTCCTTATATACACAAGAATCATTTTCGTTTTGAATTAAATCATACACCATTAAGATTACATCAAAATGATAATTCCAATAACACTATTCTTGCTTCAATCCATACATGGATCGAATAACCTGCAAACCTTGTTAGCTCGTTTTAGTACGACAAAACCGTCAAGATGTCAAAACCATCCTCTAAAAGGTTTCCGTTAAGGAAAGCGGTTTTGGCATTTAGCTGCCACATTTCATAAATGAAACGTGCAGCATTAGCAAGCATTATCCAAATGGATTTACCATGGCAACATGTAAAATATTTGTCGTAATCGACACAATGTTGATAATGATACTTTTTCGCTACAAGCCTAGCTTAGTACGTTGGTATATTGCCTTCCATGTATGTCTTCCTTGAAGACTTAAATAGTACCAATAGGCACAATGCCTTCCGGTACAACAACTAGTGTCCAAACTTGGTTGTTATACATGGAATCCATTTCGGATATCATGGCACTTTGCCATGATATGGAGTCGATACCTTGTATCACTTCCTCATACGTAGTCAGTTCGTATTTCTCAATAAGATTGACATCTTTATGAGGTAAGCTCAGAAACACATACCCCAGGTTGTATTCGAAGATAACTGGTATAGTTTCATCCTTGATAACTATTTATGTTCCATTAAGGAATCTGTGCCTGGAATAGTATTACTCTGATTTTCATTGAGTTTTACTATCCTCCCACTTACCACTGCATATCGGTATTCCTCTAAGGAAAACCGCATGGTGAGCAACAATTACATTGTTCTCTTGTGAGTTGTATAAGTACTATACTTTGGTTTCCCTAGAATAACCCACAACTTAGGCACTTATCCGATTTGGATTCTAGTTTGGTATCACCCAAACATATGCCTAGCATACCCAAATCTTCAGGAATGAGAAAACCTATTTTATTTCCTGTTCATATCTAATATGATTTCTGTCTAATAGATTTTTATGGAACCTTATTCAAAATAAGTTCTGCACTGTTTATTCGTATCCGTTGAAGGAAATGGTAGCTCAGAGCGACTCATGATTTACCTTATCATGTCTAACAAAATTCGGTTTATCCGTTCGGACACACCGTTTGATTGACGTGTTCCGAGAGGAGTCCTCATTGAAAGAATATTATACTCTTTCAAGTATTTAAGAAACTTATTGCTTAAATATTTTCCATCATGGTCTAACCGTGACAGTTTTAATACTTTAGCCGATCTGTTTGTCTATTTCGTGTCGAAACTTTAAAAGTTTCCGATTTGTGTTTCAAAAGAAACACATAACCATGACGCGATGCCACATCCATAAAGGTCATGAAATATTCATATCCACCTCTAGCCTAGCTAGATATGGGCCCACTTACGTCACTATGACCAAGGGCTAACAGATTGATGGCACTTGTATTTTTACCAAGTAAAGGTGTTATAGGCACTTTGCCTAATAAACTAGATTCGTAGACATTATTTGAATGGAATCAAATTTGTCCTAGTAACCACTCTTCGAAAGTGTGGATATACGTGTCTTGTTTAATTGTGTCCCAGACATCAATGCCACTTATAAGTCTCAACTGATTTATTCAGTTCGAGCTATTAGTTTGTCATGTCATATGTATGAGATTTATTTATATTCAAAAGATAAATATGTTATTCACATATAATGTGTTTATCTCAATATCATTTTTATATAATAAAACACTTTAGTGTTCTATAATATAAAGGTATACCCGTAACGGGTTAAACCCTGATATAGAGATAATGTTTCTAGTCAAACTAGTTACATTATAACAGTTTCCTAATTTAAGTACACACCTGAAGGGTAGTTCCTAAACTTAGGTATCTACGGTTAAAACAACGACTTTCGTCATGTTTCCTATTCGCAGATGAATCTCAACTGAAGTCAGTATCCTGCTTGTCAGCAGATTCTGCACATCAGCACATATTGATGTACCACATCCAGTATCTAAAATCCAATTTTAATACTAGTAGTGAACTTGTTTATAACAAACATATTTGAAGTCGGAGCCTTGCCCCTCTTCACTTCCTTCATGTCTGCCATGTCCATACGGCAGTCACGCATCTAGTGACCCCGTTTGCCACAATTTAGGCAGACATCTTGGGATATGTCATTTGTCTTCCCAGAAGATTATAATGACTTTGCCTTTGCCCCTTTTCGACACTCCAGAAGCCTTTGGCCAAGCCTTGGCCTTCTGGGATGTCGAAGTAAGGTGCGCCTTGCGCTTCTTGCCTATTGCAAACTTTAGCTTTGTCTCCTTGAGAATAGCCATTAACTCTCCAAGATTTTTCTATTGCAATTTGTTCTTCTAAGATCTAAAAATAGATCTATGAAGATCCTTCAATTTCAATATCATACTATAAGGATCTAATCCTTAGTTCTGACTAAGAAATTAAGGAGTCTATTTGGCAAGCATAATGGATTAAGCACTAAAGTTATCATTACATGAATATTCCAAATATCATGTTCTACTATTTGCTTAACTCCGGGCTTTAGGCTCGAGACGTCACTATATCAAATAAAGTAACTTCTCGATTTTCAGGACCATCCTGAAGTTTTATTCCCAATTTGAAAATTAAAGTCGTTTAAATACATTTTTCACCCAGGATTATGTTTTAAACACTAATCTTTCAATTATCTTGATTCTAATAGTCCAACTATTTAATCAACGATTTTAGGTACTATTTATTATAATGATTACTATAGTCTAACTATATAATCAACTATAATTTAATTGGTTAAATTCAATTATATTGATTACTATAATCCAATTATAAAATCAACTATCAATTGAAATAGTTTGAATACAGACCAACTGTTTACTAAAACAACATTAATTATTAGTCCAACTAATAAATTAATTTATATTGACGAAAAATTTGTAATGAGCGCGTATGGAAAGTAACTAAACGAATATTGCAAATTTAATACTTGCCTCCCACTATTTTTCGGCGAGCCTCTAACCCTCTGTTGAGTACTCGGGAAACCTTGTTTCCTAGTGGGCTAGGATCCCGTTAAATAACACACAATCTTGACTTTGGCCAACAAATTGTATGATAATTAACTAGGTAGATCTCTAAGATCAATTGGATCTCATCCAATTCCTAGATCCAGTAGGTGGACATCCAAGTCCGAAACATATATCTTATATATGCCAATATATCCAATATATTGCCTAACATTTTTCCTCTTAATCAACTAAGCCTTGGCTTTGGCACAACAAACTTAGTGATCCCAGTTAAGCGGAACCCATTGACTATGGAAAGCTTCATAATCAATGTCGATGGACAATAAGTGATCTTGACTTTGGCCAACAAATCACAACTTGGAAAAGACACCAATATGGAACAAAGCTTTCATGATTCAAACACATCCGCGACGGACAAAGGTCTTGACTTTGGCCAACAAACCAATGTCAGTCTTGGATCTTGAGTAAGAATCACTCAATGGAAGGAAAACGCTTAATATATTTTGAGGGTTTTTCACGTGTGATTGGAAACCAATTTATTATCTTTGTTAAGGTCTCATCATCATACACCCTTAAACATGCATTCTAAACACATAATAAGGCGCGTAAATAAATAAATATAATAATGATATGCGGATGTATACTTAAACATATTTTGTTCCTAGAACAAATCTCTCACTTTCTCTCTCCCGCTAGCACAAGTATTACTTCTACCTGATTACATAACACTTCTAAAGAAACCTCATTTACATTGAGGGGAATAGGTGAGAAGAGAAATACAAAGAGTAATGAGGTAATAGGCTGGACACGCAGGTCCAATTAATAAATTCTAAATTTATTACAACAATTTCCAAAATTGCCCTCACTCATCTAATATCCATATGATATACATTATTCATACATCGCAACCATGTATTCACACAAGCATGTTATCAATCAATCTAATCCAATTAATTAATCTGAATATTAATGACCATTCAATGTTCAAACAACGATTTGATTTTGCGCGAGTCAAACTCGTTTTGCGAATAAGTACTCAAAGTACGAATTCTTGAATTAAATTAAACTACAACATTAATCCAATTTAATTTGCATTTAATACTAATTCATTTATTTAATTCCAAATTAAATATTTACACTTTTTAATGTAAATCCAATTGAATTTAAATTAACATTCCCAAAGTCTTTCAAACTCATCTAATGAATCAAAAAACAAAAAATTACCATGAGATTAGGGTATCATTGGTATTCGGCCAAGCCAACCCAATTTGGGGAAAATTGCTCCAAATCAATTTTCATGAAATTGATCATATCCAACTTCAATTAAACATCATTCAAGCATACTCAATCAAACAATTTCATCAAATCATGCTCAAATTGATTTTACCCAATTTTAACCCTAAATCATTTTCATGCTCAATTAGGCTTTGATACCATTGTTGGGTTTCTAAGCATTCCCCAAGATCAATTAAGCAATGAAAATCATGTGAATACAAAAATGAAATATGGCGGAAACATACTCACATTGATCGGTTGTGCGATGCGACGAAAAAAATCCTCAAGCTCCCCTCCAAGGTGTTCACGGCAGTGGACTGTTTTTGAGCTCCAAGAAATTTGGCCAACCTCCATGGATGTCCTCCATTGATGCTCCAAGCTTTATATGGTGATTCCATGCTCATGAAATTAGTTCCCTATCACCTTAGGATGACCCTTTATGTGCTAGCATTGGCAAGATTTGCCACAAATCTTCCTTTTTACTTCTTCCAAGTCTCGGTTTTTGTCAAGAAAGTAGAAAGAATTGGCTTCCAAAGCCGAGAGAGGGAGAAGAGGGAAATTAGGTTCCAAACCGTGTGAGGGAGAGAGAAGATGTGTGTTAGGTTAATCAATTTTCCAAAAATCAATTAAAACATATACCAAATATTTGCTTTCAAAAAGTCAAATGAATTTGGAGCCAAAAATGGCAATAAATTCCATCAACCACTCTTGTCACTATTCACATCAAAAGTGACTAGACATCACTTCACTCAAAGTGATGTGACTTCCATCACTTGATTGACTAGTGATTTGACGCTTGATGTGACTTGTGGGCCGCACTTCAATTCGCAATGCGAGTGTGCCCGCAAACACTCTCGGGCTCGGGTTCGCTAATTCCAAATTAACGAATTTTCCGTTGCGACGTAATTAAATAATTATGCCTAGCAAAATCATTATTCACGTCGCTAACGAATTAATTTTAAATTAACTCGTTCGCTCGAATTAAAATCTAATTTCAATTCCGCGTCGAAATCCAATTTCGTATAATATATCGAATATATTATTTTATCGATTATTCCAAATTAATCATTTTCTCTCTTTAATTAATATTTTATCCCAGATAAAATATCTCCGTAATTAATCCCAGATTAATTTTCTCTCTCTTATAATTAATCCCGGATTAATAAAGTGCGAGTCATACGTCATCGGTGAATCTTCGGGAAGCGACCCATGAGATCCCCGGATATATTCGCAGTAAATCCGGTCGTCGGACTATCCGAACACGTAAGTACCTAGTACTACGTTTTTACCGATTTACAAGACATGGTTGGCTTCTAGCAAAGCATTATGCCTACCCAATTCTCCAGTAATATTCTTACTGGAATATGTGATCTATATCAGGCGTAGTATCGTAGTATTGCGTATTACGATCCAGAATCGGATGTCACGTGCAAGGCATGGGGCTGGAAATGTGTCTGCCCCGTACGAAGCACATATCGGATCTCTGGTAAATAGTCTCTATAATCAGATAATCATGACCTAGTCATATTATCCCGATGACTGTAGTACATAAGAGAACTAGTTTCGTATCCTACGTGATCATCATCTCCACTATGACTGGAGTGATACTTCCATCTCGACATCACACCCAATACATTACGATTCTCAATATACCCAGAAGAGGCGTACACAGAACCTGTTAAAGCCCTGGACGACCAAAACCAAAGTACATTGATTGTCGCAAGTATTAGCAGTGCAAGTCTCAGGTTAAGACCAAATACATCTATCCTGATTCGGACTTCCATAGACACATAGTCATACTACCAATGGAATTCTGAGGGGTCTATCCAGAGCGAAGCTGTTTTTCGTGCCATCGGTAAAACACAACCTCCTACTACACTTGCATGAGTATCATATACCCAAATATATGAGAACTATGACGTTATGCCCTCATAATGCGCACAAGTGTAATACTAGTCTTTTTCGCATTATCGATGTCCAATCTCGATAATACTCTGACTAGGGATATTTAATGATTAAACCTTCGTGGATTGATACTGTCTCATATAATCTCAATCCAGGAACAAATCATATGGACCTTTCATCATTTATACATCTTGGTGATCTAATAACAAATGATAAAAGAGCAATTTCCTTTGTCACATAGTTAATTTGTACAATAACACCATGATCTGTACAAATAGTGATGCTATTGGTTATAACTGTCCAACACATACCAACGTACTAAGCTGGGCTTGTAGCGAAAAGGTATCATTATCAATATTGTGTCGATTATGACGAAACATTTTACCTGTTTCCGTGGTAAATCCATTTGGATAATGCTTGCTGAAGCTGCATGTTTCATTTATGAAATATGGCAGCTGTATGCCAAAATCGTTTTCCTTAACGGAAACCTTTTGGAGGATGTTTACAACATCCTGACGGTTTTGTCGTACCAAAACGAGCAAACAAGGTTTGCAAGTTAAATACGATCCATGGATGGATTGAAGCAAGCATTGAGTTCTTGGAATTATCGTTTTGATGTAATCATAATGGTGTATGGTTTAATTCAAAACGAAAATTAATTCTTGTGTATATAAGGAGGTTAGTGGGAGCGCACTGACAGTGAATGTCCTAAAAAATAATGACATATCATTTCTTGGAAATGATATTTCCCATAATACAATCGGTGAAAGCTTGGCTTTCAAGAAAAATTCTCCGTAGAATTCTTGGGAGAAACAACCTTTATTCTAGGAATAAAGATCTACTGGGATAGATCTAAAGGTTGATTAGGACTCTCTGAGAACTCGTACATTGAAATAAATGTACGTGACCTGGTGTCTCATACGCTATGAGAATATGGAGTCACAATCGGGCCAATCCAAGTGATAGTCACTGGATTAGTGTTAAGAACATCATTTAGTATCTTAGAGGAACTAAAGATGTTGTCTTATACTATGGAGAATGAGAACTTGAAGTGACTAGGCTATATGCCAAGTGGGAGATTGTTGGACAGTTATGGCCCATAGCATCACTATTTGTACAGATTATGGTGTTGTTGTACAAATTAACTATGTGACAAAGGAAATTGCTCTTTTATCATTTGTGATTAGATCACCAAGATATATAAATGATAAAAGGTCCATATGATTAGTTCCGGATTGAGATGATATGAGACAGTATCAATCCATAAAGTTTTAATCATTAAATATCCCTAGTCGTAGTATTATCGAGATTGGACATCGATAATGCGGAATAGACTAGTATTGCACTTGTGCGTGTTATGGGAGCATAACGACATAGTTCTCATATATTTGGGTATAGAATACTCATGCAAGTGTAATAGGAGGTTGTGTTTACCGATAGTACGGAAACAGCTTCGCTCTGGATAGACCCCACGGAATTCCATTGGTAGTATGACTATGTGTCTATGGAAGTCCGAATCAGGGTAGGTGTATTTGGTCTTAACTTGAGACTTACACCGCTAATACTTGCGACAATCAATATACTTTGGTTTTGGTCGTCCAGGGCTTTAACAGGTTCTGTGTATGCCTCTTCTGGGTATATTGAGAATCGTAGTGTATTGGGTGTGATGTCAAGATGGAAGTATCACTCCAGTCATAGTGGAGATGATAATCACGTAGGATACAGAACTTGTTCTCTTATATGCTGCAGCTATCATGATATTATGACTAGGTCATGTTTATCCGATTATAAAGACTAGTTACCAGAGATCTGATATGTGCTTCGTACGGGACAGACACATTTCCAGCCCCAGGCCTTGCACGTGACATCCGATACTGGATCGAAATACGCAATGCTACATATACTACGCCTGATATAGATCACATATTCCAGTAAGAATATGTCTGAAGAATTGGGTAGGCACGGTGCTTTGCTAGAAGCCAACCATGTCTTGTAAATCGGTAAAAATGTAGTACTATGTACGTATATATTCGGATAGTCCGACGACCGTATTTACTGCCCACATATCTGGGGATCTCATGGGTCGCTTCCCGAAGATTCACCGATGACGTATGACTCACACTTTATTAATCTGGGATTAATTAATGAGAGAGATAAAATTAATCTGGGATTAATTACGGAGACATTTTATCTAAGATAAAATATTATTTAAAGAGGGAGAACGATTAATTTGGAATTAATCGATGAATTAATATATTCGATATATTAAACGAAATTGGATTTCGACGCGGGATTGAAATTAGATTTTAATTTTGGCGAACGAGTTAATTTAGAATTAATTCGTTAGCAATGTGAATAGTAATTTTGCTAGGCATAATTATTTAATTACGTCGCAACGGAAAATTCGTTAATTTGGAATTAGCAAACCCGAGCCCGGGAGTGTTTGCGGGCGCACTCGCATTGCGAATTTAAGTGCGGCCCACAAGTCACAACAAACGTCAAATCACTGGTCAATCAAGTGATGGAAGTCACATCACTTTGAGTGAAGTGATGTCTAGTCACTTTTGATGTGAATAGTGATGGAGGTAGTTGGTTGGCATTAATGCTTTGACTTTTGGAAAGTGGATCACTTAACACTTTTCTTTCTCTCTTTCTTCTCCCCATCTTCACGCCCAAGGGGCCAATATTTTTCTCTCTTTTGGTTCATCATTGCCGAGAACCTTAAGGAACAAGATGGTGATTTTGTGGCAAAAATCACCAAGAGCTAGCACTCAAAAGAGGATATATAAAAGTGATAGGGAATCTTTTTCCTGAGCATGGAATCACCAAACAAAGCTTGGAGCTTTAAGGAACACCATGGCTGAATTTGGAGGACACAAAATAGCCCATTGCCGTGAGCCACATTGGAGGAAAGCTTGAAGTTTTTGTGTTCGTCGCATCGCACAACCGTTCAATATAAGTATTCTGCAACTTCTTTGAGTATTCGCACATGTGTTTCATTGCTTGAATTGATCCTTGGGACCTAATAGAAACCCAACATTTTCTACCTATACATATCATATATCCAACTGTGGAAATCAGACCCCGAGCCAATGCAACAAACTGGGCACAAGGGAATGTACCCTCATTGTGCCACCAACACTTGGAAATGGGAGAGAAACTTCAATCTCATTCCAATAAGGATAATAAAGCCTTGGTGGGACGTAATCTGACCCCTAGCCAATGCAATAAACTGGCCATAAGGGAATGTACCCTCATTGTGCCATCAATATTTGGCCATGAGGGAGAAACTCTAACCACATGCCAACGAAGATAATAATGCCTTGGTAGGACGTAACCTGACCTCGAGCCAATGCAACAAACTGGCCACGAGGGAATGTATTTTCCTTGTGCCACCAGCACTTGGCCATGGCAGAGACACTCCAATCCTATGCCAACGAAGATAATAAGACCTCAGTGGGACGTAACCTAATCCCAAGCCAATGCAACAAACTTTCCACAAGGGAATATACCATCCTTGTGCTACCAACATTTGGTGATGGGGGAGAAACTCCAACCTCATGCCAACGAAGATAATAAAGCCTCTATGGGAAGTAATCCGACCCCGAGCCAATGCAATAACTTGGCCATAAGGGAATGTACCCTCATTGTGCCATCAACATGGCCTTAATGGAACGAATGCAGTATCGAGCCATCACAACAAACTGGCCACAAGGGAATGTACCCTCATTGTTCCACCAACATGGCCTCGACGGAACGAATGCAGCCGCGAGCCTTAACAACAAACTGGCCACAAGGGAATGTATGTTCCTTGTTCCACCAACATGGCTTCAGCGGAATGAATACAACCCCGAGCCATCACAACAAACTGGCCATGAGGGAATATACGCTCTTTGTGATACGAATATGGCATCGGCAGAACGAATGCAGCCCCTAGCCATCAAATAAACTGGCCACAAAGGAATATACCTTCATTGTGCCATCTACATGGGTGGAAAGAATGCAGCTCCGAGCCATCAAATTTCTTTCCAAGACAACCGTGAGGGAAGATTTTCAACCTCTGATAATCTCTTTGGAGACTGGAAATGGCATCTCACTTCAAGTCATAATAAAAAATAATAACCAAGATAAAAACAAGACAAAAATCATGGGAGTGACATAGCACATACCTCGTATAGACCCAAAAAAAAAACAATAAGGGAGCCTGAGACAACGTCATGTCTCATGCCACCCAAAATAATAATTTTGAACATAATAGTTAAATGTCCCAGCGAACCGAGCTACGGACCAGAGGGGTGACCAACGCCATAGGGAATGTCCCCATGCTAGGAAAAAATCCCAGTTCCATAAATGCCACAGAGGCCTTCCTATCTTCCCTATGTTATGCTTGACAGGTTTGAAATGGGATGGCCAGCACCACGAGGGCATTTCTCTTCCCTGTGCTAGGCGCATCCCCAGGCTGCAAATGCCTCGAAGGCCCGTGAGCCATCCTTATGCAATACACCTATGACGATACCGTAGTATTTCAACTGTCTTCAATCCGTGCATGTGATGATTACCAAGGGGCACCAAATGTTACGCCGACTATTTCCCCGAGCGTGCTCTGGACACCCGATGCGCCAAACGGCATGCATGTCTTTTTGCTTTATTCCCCAAAGGTACAAGTCATTGGGTATTAACGCTCCGCCCCGGGGATTTGATAATGACACTTGGGATTGGCTTGGCACGGGGGGTTCACGTTTTTCCCACCTTTCATGCACCCCTTGACGTATTCCGAATTCCCCAAATATGTAAGTCATTGGGTGTTGACACTCCAACCCAGGGGTTTGATAATGACATCAAGGATTAGCGTGCCACGCGTTTTGTGCCTTTCTCACATGTCTCATACCCTTTGATATATCCCGATCACGATTATCTCTCAAAAATATTGGACACGTCTTTCCCATCTAAATAATAAACAAGCATAGGGGAACAAGTTTTTATTTCAAAAATGAAGGCCCTATTTATATTCCTGGATCTACTGCCCTTCTTACAACTCTTCGAGGATCATTCTAAGAGAGACTCTATTGGAAACATCTCCTCTGTATCTCTGCATTGCAGGGCTTCTTGAGCCGAGTACTATCCAGCTGCTCCAGGTGATAGATACCCGGCCTGATGACTTTGCTACTGGTACTGCCTCATACTCATGACCTCATGATCAACATAATCATTGAGGTATCCATTTCTCACTAGCTATTCGACTTGTTATTGCATATCCCTGTAATTCTCCATGTTATGTCCTATTGTTTGATGGTGGGTGCAATAAGCCCTTTGATCCCTCTTTTCCACCTTAAATTTCCTCATGTCAGGTTTAGTTAGTATGCACTTGTCCCGTATCTCCCAAGCTATTTGTGCCAAAGGCTTACTGAGGGCAGTATACGCAGCATCCCCTGTTATACGAGCAACTCTGAGTGAGGGTGTTAGACCTGTAGCCGAGTTGGTTGCAAGCTCGAGCTCGTGTTGGGTTGGTCCTGGCCTCTTCCATTCGCTAACTCCGTTGCAACGATCCTCTTATCTCACTATGTTGAGTTTTCTTTTCCTAGTCATTCGCTTCCTTTCTGTAACAGCCAATCTTTCATTGTCGGTGATATCTCCCCTTCTTTGACTGGGCCCTACCTGCGTCTGTTCTCCCGCCGCTCTTTCTTATAATTTTTCAATTCTCTTTATCATGGCCTGTATGAAGGCTTGGGTCCCCTCCCTTTCAATCTGTAAGTTCTCTTTCATTCTCTTCATCCATCTTGCCACTAAAGTTCTACAGTTTCCATCTTCTACCATCGTCTTAAAGTGTTTGTTGCTTCTTGTATTGTTCCCCACATACGGCGCCAACTATTGACAGTTGTTTTTTGTTCCAGGGGCAATTCGAAAAAATCACACCTCGAACAAACCTCCATCAACTGTGATTTTTTTTTTTGGTTTGTTGGGAACCAAAAGCAACCTTGGCAACAAATAGAAACAACATATAAAATAAAGGGTTTAACGTGGTTCAGATAAATGGATTCAACCTACATCCACTGGTACAAAGGAAATAAAATCTCTTACTACCACCTCGGGTAAGACCGACTTCCTATTCTCTCTCTCTGACGCATGACTCTTTTTTCTCTTTTACAAGTTGCCAAAATGATAGAATTACTATTAGAAATTAGCCAACCATTTACAATGAGTTCTCAACCCCTTTTATATAATGCGTCTAAAGCTACTATTCTGCCAACTCATGACGTCAGCCACGTTACCAAATCATCACTGCGTAGGCTCTCCCCAATCTCCCTACAAATAATAGCTCAGCCGTCTGACACTGCTACTATCTGCTATCTGAATTTCATTAATTCGCCCATTCTTAGTAACAGTTACACTCTATTCCCACATGTCAGCTTATATTCCAACCATTCATTCGCGGTTGCGTGTGTCAGTGGATAAACCTCTAAACTTCTCCCATCGCCTTGGCCTTTTGATGGCCCAAACTTCCTCGTAGGGTTTATGTCATTCATATGTAACCCAAGACATTGCAAACCCCACCTCGATCCCTGGGTCGACATACCGAGGTGTTTGATACTGGATCTTCTTTCTCTCTCCCGTACCGGGTCTGGTCTGCTGGGTCGGTTCTGGTTTCAGAGGTTGATATTAGGCTCTAAATGTCGAGTTTGATGCCAAGACTGCTCTAAGAGTCTGATGCCGAGTTTGCTTTCAGAGTCTAATGATAAGTTGGACCTGACCACCTCGATGTACCATCACATCATCTGGTTCTGCCCTTGGGTTGCCTTTATGTACCTCGGACTCGGGCCCTTCTGTCTGACCTCTCATCCTCACAAGAACCTTGAGCTTTTATCTATCAAGTGTAAAACTCATTTTGTCCCTCTTCAGACTTCGAAGTTTCTCATGACTGAAAACCACCATCAACATTACTCTTTCAATATCATGAACAAGAATCACATTGGCATACGGGGGTGGGAATGACTCCCAATTCTACATTTTCCAAATGAAAAAATTAAATAAATATGAGAATCATTCATTGTTCTCGTTCCCAAATACCATTAATAAATACAGCATCTTTTCCTTCTGGTTCCTACTTCAGTATAAATAAATTGTAAAATACAATTCTTTTACAATTTATAAAAAGCTTAAAAGGAATCAAATTATACGAGAAACAAAACTTTTAATGGAAAAAAATGGAGAATATAAAAAATTACTAACACAAAGTTTATATTTTTATTCATTTATTGAACTTAGTATTTATATCTTTGATTGAATTATCGACATAAAAACTACCGTTGAATAGAGAATATAAATTATCTTATAAATATTACAATAAAAAGCATAAAACGATTCTATCGGGCATATTAGCGCGTCCATGTACAAGAATACGTTCCCAAAAAGCTCTATTTTCATCTTTGGATAGATAGACATAGACGCGTAAATGAGGTGCTTGAAAGATGCTGTAATTTACCACGTACAAGCCATAAAAGCCGGATTCACGCTGACAACTTTCACCACAAATCAACTCATTCACCTCTACTCTAAACATAACCTTCTACGCCAGTCTCTTAAATTATTCGATGAAATGCCTGAACGAAACGTCTTCTCATGGAACACCATAATTTCAGCTTATATAAAATCCCACGACTTAACAAAAGCTCGCTGTTTATTTGACTTGGCTCCTCACAAAGATTTGGTCACTTATAATTCCATGTTATGTGGCTACATAAATGCAGATGGGTATGAAACTCATGCACTTGAATTGTTTATGGAAATGCAAAATGCGGATGAAGATATAAGAATGGATGAGTTTACTATAACTAGCATGCTTAACTTGTGTGTCAAGTTATTGAACGTGGGTTACGGGAGAAAGTTGCATGCGTTTATGGTGAAAACAAGCAATGATGTTAGTGGGTTTGCAGTGACTTCTCTTATTAATATGTATTCAAAATGTGGGTGTTTTGAAGATGTGTGTAGAGTTTTTGATGGGAGTAGTAAGGAGGTTAATTTGATCTCGAAGAATGCAATGGTGGCTGCATGCTGTAGAGAAGGTGACATGGAGATGGCTTTGAAGACTTTTTGGTGGGAGCCTGAGTCGAATGATGTGGTTTCGTGGAATACATTGATTTCTGGTTATGTACAGAATGGTGATGGGGAGGAGGGTTTAAAGTTGTTTGTTGAAATGGGGGAGAATGGAGTTACATGGAATGAGCATACATTTGCAATTGTTTTAACTGCTTGTGGTGGTTTGAGAAGTTTGAAATATGCAAAGGAAATTCATGCCTGGGTTTTGAAGAACGGATTGACATCAAATTCGTTCATAAGCAGTGGCATTATTGATGTGTATTGCAAGTGTGAAAATATGAAGTTTGCGGAGTCAATGCTTTTGGAAACGGGAGTTAGGAACTCCTTTTCAATTACTTCGATGATTGTGGGGTATTCATCACGAGGCAACATGATAGAAGCTAGGAGGCATTTTGATTCATTAAAAGAGAAGAATGTGGCTGCTTGGACAGCTCTGTTCTGTGGGTATATCAAAGCACAACAATGTGAGGCTGCCTTTGATCTTTTAAGTGAGTTTATAACTAATGAAGGGAGGGTCAGTGATGCTCTAATTCTTGTCAGTGTGCTTCGTGCCTGTGCACTACAAGCTGCTTTGGGTCCTGGAAAGGAGATTCATGCTTATATATTGAGGATGGATGTTGAGATGGATAAGAAGTTGATAAGCACACTGGTTGATATGTATTCAAAATGTGGTAATTGGAGGTATGCAGAAATAATTTTTCAAAGTTTTACAGAAAGGGATTTAGTGCTTTGTAATGTAATGATAGCTTGTTATGCACACCATGGGAATGGAGAGAAAGCTGTCATTTTGTTTGAGGAAATGTTGGAAAAAGGAATCAAGCCTGACGCTGTTACCTTTGTTGCAATCTTATCAGCATTCCGTCATTGTGGTTCAGTAGAAATGGGTGAAAAATATTTCAACGCCATGACAGAAGATTACAACATTTCACCTGAGGCTGACCATTTTGCCTGCATGATTGATCTATATGGAAGGGCTAATCAACTGGAGAAAGCAGTAGAATTCAAGAAAAATATTCCCATAAAAGAGGATGCGCTAATCTTGGGGACTTTCTTGAATGCTTGTAGGTTGAATAATAACGCTGAACTTGCTAGAGAGGCAGGGGAGAAACTTCTCAGGCTTGAAGCAAATAACAAGGCACGTTATGTGCAGTTGGCCAATGTCTATGCAGCCGGGGAGAACTGGGCTCAGATGGGGAGGATAAGGAAGCAAATGAGAGGGAAGAAGGTGAGAAAGTTTGCTGGTTGCAGTTGGGTGTACGTGGAAAATAGAGTTCATATATTCACTGTTGGTGATATATCCCATCCCAAAACAGACGCATTATATTCAATGTTAGCCACTTTGACTGAGGAACTATATGAAATTGCTGGGCATTCTTTTAAGAAAATACTCTGGATGTAAACACCATAGCAAATGATCCTATTGAAGCTCTAGGAGCAAGCACAATTTTGCAGTGAGGATGTAACCACCTTGAAAGAATACATGTTCAACTCCATCCTTCTAGTTGTACCCAAAATAGGCAGATTATATTTTTCCCTATTTTTGTTCTTATTTATTTACTTATTTTATCTAAATGGCTCAAGTTATTGAAGTAACTGTTGGGGTTCCGTATCGTATTTATGATCGATTAATGAATGCGAACAGTCACTTTTTCGATAATATTATTTATTTTTGGTAGCACATCTTGTCTTTTATATACATACTCGACCTAATTGAAATTATATTGAAACTAAATGTGATTTAGTGATGTATATATTATACAAAGATCCAAAAATATATAAAGTAATACATAGTTACAACTGTTAGGATTATAGGAGGCAAAAGTGTGGTTCGGACGAAATCGTAACTTTAAATTTTTTAAACTTACTGAATAAATTATTCAATATCCAATATGAATAATTCATTCATATTTCATCTAAACATTTTATTCGATATCATATAACGACGTAATTAATTTAGAAAATACCGCGAAATTTTTATGAAAATATTTTTCCACAAAATATCATAAAACGCGTTTACGACCGAACCAACTAACCAATACCACATGGGACTGCCCAGGTCAGCCCCAATAATACTTGGGCAGTTCATGGGCTGCTCGAACAGTGACCAATTCATTGTTTGGACAGCCGTTATCCGGTAAGCCCGAAACTCACCTGGTAAAACCGTTTTCGCGTATTTTCACTCCGAAATAATTTCTGGCAATTATTCAAATGCCCAATACACATCAATACATTTAAATAACATAATTTTCATCATAAAATTTACAGAATTTCCATATTTGATCTGGATATAAAAATAATCATTTTTCATGCTTTATATTCAATTTTCTCAAAACTAATCAAATTAATCTTACACCAAATCAAAGTCTCTACAAATGAAGAACTCAAGAACAATTCTAGTATTATTAGAGTGGTCATAACACTCTAGAATAACAACATATCATTATAGGACAAAATTGAATTAATATTAAACTAATATTAATTAATTTACTTCACACATGCATCTAGCATCTCAATTCATCATCCAAATCAAAAAAAAACCCAAATTTTAGAAAGAAAAGAAACCCTAGATCAATTCTAAATACTCAAGAACAAGATACAAATTTTCTAAGCTTAAGACATCAAAATCTCCAAATTTTCTTAAGCTTTCTTCTTGATTTAATCACTTTCTCTCTAGTTTCTCCCAAGAATGATTTTGGAAGTTCTCTAATGGAGAAGATTTGGCCATAGCTAACTTATGAAAGATAAAAAATCAATTTCCCCTTAAATACATGCAATTGGCGTGAAGGGGGGGCATAATTGACACTTAAAAATTCATTTAATCAACTTAAATATCAAGCTTTTAAGTTATCAAACTCAATTTGAATACTCTACCCTTAAATGTCATGTCATTTGCAACCAATAATAATTAAACATATTACATAACATTCAGATTCGTGAAGTCGATGCAGACTCTACATTTTCCATTCTTCTTCTGAACCACCACGACATTGGCCAGCCATTCGGGATACTGGACCTCCTTGATTGCTCCAAAAGCTTCTGAACCTCCTCAATAATCACTTGGTTCCTCTTTGGGAAGAACTTCCTCCTATTCTGTCTCACGAGTGGGTAGTCTGGGTACAAATGAAGTTCGTGAGATATCATATCGAGGTTGATCCCGATCATGTCTTAGTGCGACCAAACAAAGCATTCATGTCAATTTTTGAGAAAGTTGATCAACTCCGACCGTAGCCTGGGCTCTAATTGGGCTCCAATATGTAAGGGTGGCAAAAAACCCTGGCCCGGCTCGGGCCCGAGCTCAACCAAAAAGCTCGGGCCCGGCCCGGCCCGGGCTTAAAATAAATAAATATATTTTTATATTTATATAGTAAACTTTTTATATTTATAATTTTTTATATTAAAAAAAGGGCCCATGCCCGGGAAAATTGCCATCCTTACCAATATGCAATTTACGATCCACCAGCTGAAGGTGGATCTGGACTTTATCGAGTTCTTCTACTTTGTGTTGATCCATCTCGGCTTGACGAGGCCCTTGTTGTAATTGCTATATTGAGGCTGACTTGGCCTTCAAGGTCATCTGGTAACAACTCCTTGAGGCCTGTTGTTCTCTTTTTATCTCATTTACTCTCTATCTGGTGGGGAACTTGATCACTTGGTGAAAAGTTGAAGAGACTGGTTGTATGTCATGAGTCCAAGGTCGGCCCATGATCATGTTGTTTGTTGAAGGCCAATCCATGACTAAAACTTAGTGATCTTATTCACCCATCCCGCAAATACTGGGAGCATGACTTCTCCCAGAGTGAGTTTTTGTTCTCCACTGAACGTAATTAACACAGTAGACCATCGATTGATGGTGCTTAATTCCACGCCCATGTCTGCCAAAGTTATTGTGAAGATGATATTGGTTGAGGACCTGGTCTCAACCAATACTCGTTTGATCAAGAAGTTCTCCACCTGCAAAGATACTACCAGAGCGTCATGATGAGGTGTTGGGGTTTTTTGCGCGGGCGCAGCGGAAGTGCGTGGTTCGGGTGAAATCGTAATTTTAAAACTTTTTTTAAATTTACCGAATAAATTATTCAATATCTAATATGAATAATTTATTCATATTTCACCTAAACATATTTATTCGATGTCAAATAATGACATAATTAATTAAGAAACATTGCGAAACTTTTACGAAGAACGTTTTTCCGCAAAATGATATAAAATGTATTTTTGTCTGAACCGACCAACCAACACTTACGGGGGATCCCCAAGTCAGCCCCAATAGTGCTTGGGCAGTTCATGGGCTGCCCAAACAGTGAACAATTCACTGTTTGGCCAGCGGACACCCGGTAAGCCCAAAATTCACCCGGTAACGCCATTTTTCACCGTTTTCGCATATTTCAACTCCGAAATAATTTCCGGCAATGGTTCCAATGCCCAAAACACATCCAATATATTTATATGACATATTTTTCATCACCATAAGTGCAGTTTTTTCAGATCTGATCCAGAAACAAAAATTATTATTTTTCATGCTTTAAATCCAATTTGCTCAACATTAATCATATTAATCTTTACACCAATCCAAGCCACCACAAATGAAGCACCCAAGAATAATTCTAGGCATTACAAGAGTGGTCATAACACTCTAGAATGGCAACATATCATCACATGATCAAATTGAACTAATATTATAATAATATCATTCAATTTCAACTTCACACATGCAATAAGCCTCCAAATCCATCCTCTAAATCAAAAAGCCCCAATTTCTAAGAAGTAAAGAACCCTAGAATTATTCTAGTAACTCAAGAACAAGAAATTATTGTTCTAAACTTAAGAATATTAAAGATTATGTCCTAATCTTCAACTTTCCTTAAGCTTTTCTTCTTGGTTTCTTTAAACAAATTTGAGAGTTTTTTTGTTCAATGAGGTTTCTGGCTATGAAGGTTCTTAAATGAAAAACAAAATTTTCTCACTTTAAATACTAGGGTAGGGACGATATTTGAGGGGTAATTTTGTCAATTTAATTAATTTAATCAAATTAAATTATTAAAGCTTTTAAGTTGACAAAATCAATTTGTATCTTCAACTTTAAAAGCTTTGCCACATGTAACCAATAATAATTATCCATATAACATAACATGTATGAAATATATATATATATATATATATTATATATATATCATTTAATTATTTACATATTTAACATTTAAAAATCTAAATAATTAATTAATATAATTATTATTATATATGTATTTTTATCTACAATAAATAACAAATACATATATTAATGGCTTGGGTCAAAGTCTCATTTGACAATTAATTAATATGTATCAAATCAAATTTTGTATCAAATACAAATACACATTAATTATTAATTGACCAAAATCCCCTAATGCATGTATTTTTCGTTTAACCGATTAAACTATTCGAATTAACTCATTTAATTCGATGAAGTATTATGAATAATCAGTATTATTCATAATGTGTTGCCCAAGTGCTCAACGAGTACACTTCATATTGTGAGACGCTCTAAGTTTAGGTTTATCCATCCCGAAATAAAATTTTGTGTCCATAATCCACCCACTCATGAATTATGACGATCACGGATAATCTCGCTAACTATGCAAGCCGATGTCATTACATACGTATAATCATTCCGTCATAGACTATCCATATTATACCCAGGATATAGATAAGAATGTCAAATCCTTATGATATAATATAGTCGACTTTTAAATTTACGATCTCTAAATAATACTCAGAACTCACTTCCGAAGTTATACCATGTCCATGGATTTACTAGATCGTAAACACGTGTAGGAAACATAAGCCATTTACACATGACTGACGGATTCTATCTTGATACGCACTGGATATCATGAGCATAGTCCACACCCAACGAACATGTGGAGGTCTGATCTAAATAGATCAATGACGTGACTGCCATCAAAGTGTGGAGGATAACTCATATATCCACTTTGGTATCTCAAGTTGAAAAACCAGTATGCTCGCTTAACTCGAGAAGATTCATATTGACGTTGGTGTACCATCTATTAGGAAATCTTCAGTGATTCGTTCAATGTTTATCAAATAAACACTTACATGTCTAGACGAGTCTCCTGAGACTCATGGTTCATTGGGATAAATCATCAGATCAAGTCACGATATACGACATGTACTGGTCTCAGCGGATTTTACTAATCGACCCGTGTTAGTAAATCTTGACCAGGAACTTTATTTAAGGATATACAACTTATAGTGACGCTTCCCAATATCAATTACAAACTACATTGTAACTGCGCACTACATTATAAATCCTAGGGTCTTTGTCTAATATACATGACTGGGTGAATTATAATCGTAATTAGATCGAATATGTATATAAAAGATAAGAGGTGCTACCATTAAATAAGTAAAATTATGGAAAAATGAATTGTTCGTATTCATGAATCGAACATAAATACGATCTGGATTGGCACTCCGAGCACCAACCCTAACAATTTCTCACATTTTCTCTAGTGCTAATCCATGGTATGATATACACATCTAAATGTGTATCACATACTCATCGCCCTCAAGAGCTCACCTAGCACTCAAAAGGTAGGCAACAACAAGTAAGCCTTCTATAACAAATTGAGTTTGTCCAACAAACCCAATCGTTTCTCTTCACCATCATCATTCATATTTTGTAGAACCCAAATTCTACATCAATATTACTCGGATGCGATATTAGTATTGTGTTATAGCTATTAAGTTATCCAAGTATTTAGGGGTCAAATCCACAATACTATGTAGACAACCGCAAACAAAACACTAATATCAAAACTTTTAATTTACAAGGTCACTATGCAACTTCATCAGTCAGTACTTCATAAGTTGCTTCTAATTCCACTTACTAAGTAGAATCATGCATGACACTCCCACCGCATCTTTTCTGACTTAATATGACACAAACTATCTAATGTCACAATTAGACTCAAAACTAATTTGATCATAATGGTTGCAGACTAAATTCTCCATAATGAGAAACTCGTTCTTAATATATCAAAGATAACAAAGAACATGTTTCAAGACACATCCTATTGTCTATAGCATATCAAAAATAGCTCGTAACAATTACGATTAAATTGATTTCTTTAATCGCACATAATATAGTATTCATTATGTCATTATCCTATGATGCATAAATGACTAGATATTCTAATCAATTTCTCTTTCGACAAAGGAATCATCTTTTTTACGAAAGATGAATATTATATACAAGAGACACTCATAACTGTCATACAGTTACCAACTGTCAAACAATTATACTAACCATTATAAGATAGTCTTATCGTGTCCTATATTAGATCATAATTAATGCACGACTAATGGGAGTATCTCACAAGTCTCTTGTTTTATATCATATATAAAAATTTATATCGAATATAACAGATACCACTCCCACTGCTTTCACGGAGAAAAGAAGACTTAGGTAAATATTTTACCTCATAAACATTTCATTATTACATTAATAATGATAATGTCGTTAGGATATATAATACTAGAAAGAAATTTGTACGCTTCCATTGACCCTACTATCACATATGTATTCTCTATAGTTTGATAAAATCAAACAATCTAACTGATATCAAAATTAGAGAACACGAATTTCCAGAAGGCTCACTCGAGTCTACAATAGGCTCTATAAGCTTGTATATCAAACTGTGATCCTAGTAGAACACAGACTCTAGGGCTATTCCAGAACGAATTCTTCAAATCAAGATATCACAACGGATCTCTCATCCGAAGAAATCATTCAGGAACGCCACTTTGCATTCTTTGCTAAAACATACAGTTTAATATCATAATTACCCAAAAGATCTTTAATTGTTCAATTAGTCCGACTAGAGATAAGTTTCCTCAGGATCTACAATAGATTACTAAGTATAACATTTCTCACTGTCATACTACAAAGGTCAAATCTTTAACAAGCTCACTATGTTTTTGATGTGTAAATAATTTGCACATTTTATGAACGATTCACAACAAAAGCTTAATCAAGTTCAAAACTTGATTATAATAAGCTATGAACAATCTTAGATCTATGGTCTAATCTAAACTTCCGGAGTAGATATCAAATATCACTCCCACTATAAGTAATAGGATAATTTTATTCAATAAGAAAACAACAAAATCATTAAGTATCAAATACTTTGAAAATAATTCTGACATCCTATTTGACTTATACGGAAGATATCTTAGGGTCATTTTATCTTATTAATTATGTAGTTCCATTTGTAGTTTATCATTCTCACAATTGACTTCAATACGTCAAGTTTTTTCTACATTGGTCAACATATGATGTTACACACCAAGTAATAAAATAATTTTATTACTTGGGATCGTAGAAAAGATATTCTATCAAATAGAATACAATATTCTATTAAAAAGAATAAATGATAGACTCTTGCTTGTACCTCCGAGGCGCAAGTACGTTTCAATTATATAACCATTATATATAAAAGAAAGATTCAAATCTCAAACTTTTCAAGATTCAAATTTTCTACTTATACATATCATATACATAACTATAGAAACTAATGGAACATTAATAAAAAAAAAAAGATGAATTAGTGTTACTGGAGCATATCCCCAAGAGTATTGAAAACTAATTCGGTAACACTCATATCAAACGAATCAGATCATATAAGATTTTATTTCTCCCACTAATCAATTCCATCACGATGGAATCATAGAAGAATAATATTGAGTAAGAATCACAATCATCAAATAACTTTAGAACTAATTGTCATAAATCCATATGTTTGATCATATCAAACATCTCTAAAAAATTCAAAGACTCATGACGAATTTTAAAATATAATTTTCAACACTTCAAATAGAATATCTTTGAACCATTCAAAATATTCTATCCGCGTTTCATCAGAAATATATTGAAAGTTCTTGAACCATTCAAGATGTTCAATATATATTTTTTTGGAAACACGCAACTAAGTCATGACAATTCATTAACTAAGTTACGAAGTAAGGAAAACTATCCAAGACAATTTATAATTCATTAAACTACATACATCAAATGTATTAGTTTAATAAATCTGTGGTCCAATGACAATCATTGGTTAAATGAGATTTAATCACATCATGAATACAATATTCATTAAATGGATAAGGATAGATGGTGTGATCTTGTATCAGACCATCATTTACCATATGGAATAAGCATATAATGCTTATGTGATAAAATCTCATAAAGTATTGTTCTAAGTTATTTAGTTAACTGAATATTTTTCTTAATGTTTATCTCTATATTAATGACTCTACTAGTCGTATTAAAATATGTAACAACTGTTTATAAAGAATAAGTAACTATCCAATAGTCGCAAGTTCTGATATCAAATATCAAAACAATCATTAAACAATATTTTAAATAACTAGACGGGAGATCTGGTATCCAATACCTATAGTTGTCGTATTGTGAGAATCAATATTCTCTACACACAACTATACACATCTCATTTCTTTAGCTTTATAATTTATCTTCAACTATTCATAACAATTGTAGATAATTGATTAGCAAACTGTGTCTAACACATTACTTCTAAAGGTCACTAAAGCCAAGAAACGTCATTATCAGATAAACAAATACCTAATGGAGTTTTCTTAATGTCAGTCAAGAATCTCGAGACATGAACTAATTCACGTCAATTCTTACCGCATAAGAAACTATTCTCTCTAGACAATTATATCCTAAAACAGATATATATTTAGATTATCTATCTTGACTTAGCAATTAAGTCACTAACCATCTTGATTTTTAAGAAAATCGGAACAACAGTTCCCGATAGTTTAGACTAATCTAACAATATCCAAGTCTACTTACATTCTAGAACCTATTCTAGAAATACGCAACCATAAGTGAAGTCAGAAAACATATTCAAATAATATGCATGCAGTGGATTAGAAGTTTAATTCTATTAACAATATAGAATAAAGGGAAACAAAAGCAGCAATTTCCATAATATTACACATTTCTTTAGTTATGGATTTTTAACCCAGTAGTGTCTCCCACTACTTTACGTAATACCGTAATCCCCAATGGAAAACGAAAATTCAATAATTAAATCGAATTCCATAGTGAGAAGTGGATCCCATGAATATATTTCGACTCACAACTTTGGCACGATATCGCCTACGTATATTCATTAGGTAGACAATTCATTGTCAATCACACTCATTGTGACTCCTGACTTTAGTCCTGATCGTTTCTCGTTATGACAGCTTTGGCAAGTTCACAAGGAGGCGTAATAAGGCTTCACTTGCCAATGACAAACTCAAGCTACCGATGTAGTCCTGACAGCTTTGGCACGTTCATGATTTCCACTTTCACCTAAATTTTTCTAGTATCAAATATACATCTGCCATCGATAAAATTCTATCAACTACACCCTAACTTCTTTGGCACTTTCTCGGATGCGGCCATAGAAAGATACCCATAAACCGTATTAACAAGACAGACCAAGAAACATGCATCCAATTCATGTCACTTTACTGCCTTATTTAAGCGGGGATATTCCTCAAGAAAGCGTTGCTCTACATCAAATGCAAAAATTAATCTAGATCAATTTCTAAACTGTTCAATTCTACCTTAGAAAACATAACTTAACTTAACCATTAAATTTTCGTTACGTTTCCCGTTAGCGTAGAACTAAAAGTCAAGAAACATCTCAATTAACGGCTCTATTACCATTTTTATTAGGGTTTTTTGCGCGGGCGCAACGGAAGCAAGTGGTTCGGGTGAAATCGTAATTTTAAAACTTTTTTAAATTTACCGAATAAATTATTTAATATCTAATATGAATAATTTATTCATATTTCATCTAAACATATTTATTTGATATCAAATAATGACATAAATAATTAAGAAACAATGTGAAAACTTTTACGGAAAAATGTTTTTCTGTAAAATGGCATAAAATACGTTTTTGTCCGAACTAACCAACCAACACTTACGGGGGCTGCCTAGGTCAGCCCCAATAGTGTTTGGGAAGTTCATGGGCTGCCAACAGTGACCAATTCACTGTTTGGACAGCGGACACTCGGTAAGCCCAAAATCACCCGGTACGCCCTTTTTTTCACCGTTTTCGCATATTTCAACTCCGAAACAATTTTCTGGCAATGGTTCCAATGCCCAAAACACATCCAATATATTTATATGACATATTTTTCATCACCATAAGTGCATTTTTTTCAGATCTGATCCAGAAACAAAAATTATCATTTTTAATGCTTTTAAATCTAATTTGCTCAACATTATCATATTAATCTTTACACCAATCCAAGCCACCACAGATGAAGCACCCAAGAATAATTATAGGCATTACAAGAGTGGTCATAACACTCTAGAATGACAACATATCTGTAGGCATTGCATTTTCGCATGTGAAACCCGATGATGAGTCTCATTTGGAGGCACTACCTTTTGAGTCATGAAAGCCGCGGGAAACGGATATCGGAAGGGGAAATTCAGGATAAACAAGCTCACTGTCTTCGTTGGTGCTGCGTTCGTTACTTCGTTCGAACCTCGTGCAGATTGCGGACGTTCGTGCCGCGTGCGATGAGGCGTTCGAACGGAGCCGGTAATTCTGGTTTTGCTGCTAGCCTCACACCCCAGTCCATTTAGCTCCCCAAAGCCCATAAAACACATCCCAAATTAAATAATTAAATATTAAAACATTAAAATAAAACATTTAAACCATTTACCTATTAAAATAAAAATTACCAACTTAAACTAAAATCATGCCTAAATTAAACAAATCACATACTAAATCAAAATATAATCATACCAAATTAAAATCAATCCTAACCAATTAAAGCCAATCATATATTTGACTTCCTAATCTAATAAGATATTTACCAATATAAAATATTTTGTTTTCCTTAACCAACACAAATTAAATATTACAACTTCCTAACTTAAATTATTTTGTCCCCCCTCAATCTAATCCTTTCCTTGTTGAACACAAAATCAAATCCTCTTTTTGATGACAGAATCCCTTCCTTGTGACACAAGGCCAAACCCTACCTCTCCTATATATAAACATGACTAAACCAAGGCCATCCCCCCTCTCAATCTCTCTAGCTTATACACCCAATTCACACAAGAATTATAGCAAGAAATCCTAGACACCAAAACAATCCCCTCACACCACCGAAAATCACACCAAAACAATCCCTCTCACACCACCGAAAATCACACCAAAACAATCCCTAACCACCACCGAAAATCCTCCCAAAACAGTCCCCAAAATCCCAAAAACAGTAACACAAAAAAACAGCATA
>SKCR01020250.1:0-47531 GCA_019454045.1 Zanthoxylum bungeanum | reverse complement strand
TTGGTTTTCAAGAACCAGACAGCGTACAACATCGGCCTTGCACTCGTAAGAAGCCGACGTCATCTGGGCGCACTACTATTTTCTTCTCACCTGACTCGTGCCTTCCAGAGGAGTTAGCCCACCACCAGAACACATGTTGGAAATATCGAAGACGAGCTGAAGAAGACTCAGGAGATGCTATTGCAGGTCAAGGTGGACCACGAAAGAAGATGCAGGAGTTCGACCAACAGATAAGGGCTTTCCGGGAGTGCATCGGGCTCGAGCGCCCCCCATCACACAGCAGCAATAATTTTATTTTTATTGTATAAACTTCAAACTGATAGTTTTAATAGATTATGTATTTATTTAATAATTTTCATTATAATAACAAATTAATTATTTAATAAAAATTATTGTACTATATTCGGTAATTTTTTTGAAATGATAATATTTTTTTAAATATTAAATTGATATTTCAGAGCAAATATATGTAAAATAATGAATTTTTTAATTTTTAAGCGTCGAATTATTCGACTCTAAAAGTAATAAATAATATTTATTTTTTCAATAATTTATTGATTTTGGCGTCGAATAGTTTCGACGCTAAAATAGAGATTTTAGCGTCGAAGTATTCGACGCTAAATGTAATAAAATATTATTTATTTTTTAAAATTTATTGATTTGGGCGTTCAAAATATTCGACGCTAAAATAGACATTTAAGCGTCGCATATTTTTCGTCGCAATATGTACTTTAAGCGTCGCAAAATATAATTTAGACTCTGATTTTCGGCCAAGGTCTACAATCGAGATTATCACTTGTAGGGCGCGAGTAAATCCTGCAAAACAAATAGAACGAATAAGGAGCTTACTGCCCCACCGGTGTGGTGGAAACCGTAGACACTCCGACGCTCAAGTTAGTGATGGTATCGATCAACTAAAGTAAACTGGTCAAGGCTTTTGTGTACCTCAACCTTCTGTGATATGCCGTGAGGGCGGTTGTGAATCAGTTTTGACTTTGTAATTGTGGAGGTCTCTCTTTTTCTTTTCTGTTGGTGTCTTTCTTTCCTCTTTTATAGGTCTTGGTTCCTCCGTTTATCTGCCCGTTGGAGTTTTATTAATGAGGCTTTCATTCGGATGTTCCATACTCGGTAACTGTTGATATTGTCTTCTCCCTGAAACTGTCGACTTCATGGTAGTATTTATGAATGCAGATTCTTTATTCATTTTATAACTGGCGCCCGTTGATCTTCTTTATATTCAACAGGCCTGGACCTTTGTGTTAATATCTTCATATGTGGGCCCTGTTTGCAGATGGAGTTTCTAGTCTTGTGGTGTAATGTCGTTTTTGCCCCTGTAGCCAATTTTGGCCAAACAATATTCCCCACTCTTAAGCCTAAGCCTGTAAGTCTTTAGGCTTGGAGAGTACTTTTGCATGTTCTGAAAATAAGTCTTCCTTGCTTTCGTTTATAGCCTGTAAGGGAGTGTCCTATGCTGAGTGAGCCAGATTGCTTTTAGAAAGAATCTCACTCGGCATGTCGTTGGACCCAATGGGTGGCTCCGGATATGAACAAGTCTCATAGTGCGATTGATCTTTACCAAGCGTGTACACAGATGTGAAAGTCCATATAAAGCCATACATGTCATATAAATTGGGGATATCTTTGTCTTGATATGGCCCGTAGGAAGTCTCTGGTGTGCTAACTCGACACTGTTGTATGGGAATAGCGAATGTCTTTCTTCCAATTTTGGCTCGACGTAGACGTCCAGGATGTCCCCTGCTGACTGAACCTGAGATGGTTCTTAGGAGTAGTGTTATTTCTACTCGACTTTGTCGTATGAGACGAGTTATTCTCGTAACTCAAATCTGACTCGACATAGTCAATTGGGGTGGTTCAGAAATGATTTTCACTCAACACTGTCGTATGGGCGAGTGAATGCATTATCTCAAATATAACTCGACACGAGTATTTGGGGGATGTCCCTGTCGACTGAACCTTGAAATGTGTTTAGATGTGTTTTCACTCGCACTGTCGTATCGGACGAGTGAATACCATAACTCAGATATAACTCGACATGAGTTACTTGGGGGATGTCCCTGTCGACTAACCTTGGGATGGTTCAGGAGTGATTTCACTCGACACTGTCGTATCGGACGAGTGAATACCATAACTCAGGTATAACTCGACATGAGTTTACTTGGGGGTGTCCCCTGTCGATTGAACCTTGAGGTGGTTCAGGAGTGATTTCACTCGACACTGTCGTATCGGACGAGTGAATTCCATAACTCAGGAATACTCGACATGAGTTACTTGGGGGATGTCCCCTGTCGACTGAACCTTGAGTGGTTCAGGAGTGATTTCACTCGACACTGTCGTATCGGACGAGTGAATACCATAACTCAGGTATAACTCGACATGAGTTACTTGGGGATGTCCCCTGTCGACTGAACCTTGTGGTGGTTCAGGAGTGATTTCACTCGACACTGTCGTATCGGACGAGTGAATACCATACTCAGTATACTCGACATGATTACTTGGGGGATGTCCCCTGTCGACTGAACTTGAGGTGGTTCAGGAGTGATTTCACTCGACACTGTCGTATCGGACGAGTGAATACCATAACTCAGATATAACTCGACATGATTACTTGGGGGATGTCCCCTGTCGACTGAACCTTGAGGTGGTTCAGAAATGATTTCACTCAACACTGTCGTATCGGGCGAGTGAATACAGTATCTCAAATATAACTCGACACGAGTCATTTGGGGGATGTCCCCTGTCGACTGAACCTTGATGTGGTTTAGGAATGATTTCACTCGACACTGTCGTATCGGACGAGTGAATACCATAACTCAGATATAACTCGACATGAGTTACTTGGGGGATGTCCCCTGTCGACTGAACCTTGGGATGGTTCAGGAGTGATTTCACTCGACACTGTCGTATCGGACGAGTGAATACCATAACTCAGGTATAACTCGACATGAGTTACTTGGGGGATGTCCCCTGTCGATTGAACCTTGAGGTGATTCAGGAGTGATTTCACTCGACACTGTCGTATCGGACTAGTGAATGCCATAACTCAGGTATAACTCGACATGAGTTACTTGGGGGATGTCCCCTGTCGACTGAACCTTGAGGTGGTTCAGGAGTGATTTCACTCGACACTGTCGTATCGGACGAGTGAATACCATAACTCAGGTATAACTCGACATGAGTTACTTGGGGGATGTCCCCTGTCGACTGAACCTTGGGGTGGTTCAGGAGTGATTTCACTCGACACTCTGTCGTATCGGACGAGTGAATACCATAACTCAGAGTATAACTCGACATGAGTTACTTGGGGGATGTCCCCTGTCGACTGAACCTTGAGGTGGTTCAGGAGTGATTTCACTCGACACTGTCGTATCGGACGAGTGAATACCATAACTCAGTATAACTCGACATGAGTTACTTGGGGGATGTCCCCTGTCGACTGAACCTTGAGGTGGTTCAGGAGTGATTTCACTCGACACTGTCGTATCGGACGAGTGAATACCATAACTCAGTATAACTCGACATGAGTTACTTGGGGGATGTCCCCTGTCGACTGAACCTTGAGGTGGTTCAGGAGTGATTTCACTCGACACTGTCGTATCGGACGAGTGAATACCATAACTCAGATATAACTCGACATGAGTTACTTGGGGGATGTCCCCTGTCGACTGAACCTTGAGGTGGTTCAGGAGTGATTTCACTCGACACTGTCGTATCGGACGAGTGAATACCATAACTCAGGTATAACTCGACATGAGTTACTTGGGGGATGTCCCCTGTCGACTGAACCTTGAGGTGGTTCAGGAGTGATTTCACTCGACACTGTCGTATCGGACGAGTGATTTGTATAATACAAATCTGACTCGACATGAGTCATCAGGGGATGTTCCCAGTTCGACATTCTCCATGCCGTAATACTTTGACCCGGTTCAACTGTCATTTAATGCAAACCCTATCGCGGATTACGAGGAGTTTTGGCGGGAATATTGGCGCCAAATTGAGTGTGGGTGTATAAAAGGGGTATGGGTGTTTCACTTTTCCTCATTTGGAAAGTCGAGTAAGGAGAGCTCTCAAGTGTTTCTCAAGGTATCTTTCACTAACTTCCTCTTGCTCTTCAATTCCTTTAAGCATTCATTGCAATATTCAAGCTGTTCTTAGGTTACTTTGGGTGTTTGATCTTTGGGTTAGTGTGTTTAGCTTTAGAACCGTGTTTGTAGTTTTTGATCTTCAAGGGGTAGATTACTAGAGAGTTTAATTGTTTATATGCTTGTCGTTTGGACAATGTCGAGTGGAGAGTCTTTAGGTAGCTTGGGAGCCAAAATAGATAGTTATGTCGAATCATCGAGTGAAACTGAGGAGGAGGTAACGTACAAAGACTGGTCGTACGAGAAACTGATTGAGAAAGGTGTAGTTACCCTGGCGATGTCTCCTCGGGAGACACCTACTGAGGCAATACCTCTAAGATCAATTCCTGCAATTGAGGAGCCGAGTGACTTTCCTTGTACCAGTGAGCCTACTTACTACTATCCAGGAATCCTGCTAGTCGTATGACTGGGAAAATGCTGAGGGAACTCAGTTGTATGTATAGATTTCCTGAGTCTCTAGAACTCCGAGTGCCTTCGTCGACTGAGAGAATTGATTACAAGGTTCCGGGGTGGATAGGTTTCTACGTTCGTCCGTTTAAAGTAGGATTGAGGTTTCCAATCCCCAGACTAGTCTGGGAAGTGTTGAACCATTTTGAAATTGCTCCGTCTCAATTGATGCCAAACGCATGGAGGATTCTATTGTCGATTGAATGCTTAGCCTTCGAGTTGGGTGTACTCTTCGAGGTTAATGATGTTCTAGAGACATATTACATAAAGGAGCATCTGAAAGAGAAAGGGAGATATACAATGATCCTTCGACAAAGAAAGAAGCCTCTAGTCATTGGATTGCCGACTAATGATAGGGGAAACTGGCAGTCCTACTACTTCTTCGCAAGGGGTGAGGGTATATTTGGTTTGACTGGGGCTGGTCGAATCCCAGAGTTTTGGTGTTTGTCGAGTGAGTGATGTTCTTTTCTAAGTCATAGGTTATAACTGTGGTTTGTCTTTGAATAACCAAGGGTTTGTCGTTGCAGATCCTCTTCGAAACAAATCGTTCCTCTCAACTGTTCGCTCCACCTCAAACGTCGAAGCGATTCTATCTTTGCAAGACGACGTAAGGAACTGCAAGGCCATCTTAGAGGAGAAGAGATTAAGGGCGACTCCATTGTGGAAGGAAATCTATCAGCGCGAAGGTAAAGTTCTGGCCCTCTCTAACGACGTTTTGGCCGTGATAAACTGTAGGTGGTCGATTCAAAAATTGTATGGGGTGAATAAAAAATATCGAGAGCCCTTAAAAATTGAGGAATTTTCATGCGCAGAGGAGATGATGTCTGGACCATTCACAGTAGCTTCACTCGACGAAATGAAGAGCAGAAAAAGGTCGAGGAAACTGAAGAAGAGAGAATTAGAGGTCGAAAAAGAAACTGGCACCCAACATCAAGAGATGATTTCGAGTGGGGGTGTCGTAGGAAAAGGGAAGTCGATAGACATTATATCATCTGAGAAGAAAAGGAAGTCTGTCGCAGAGGTGGAAACTGAAGAAGACTCTGACACCCTTATATTGAAAGTTCCAAAGGAGTCGACAGCAATCTCAGACCCTTCAAGCATCGACTCATTTGTTGAAGTAAGATTGGCACAGATTGGGCCGGCGGAGGCCATGAAGAAAGCCATCGCTCTAAACTATCAAGTGAGTACCCTTATTCCCTTTTTTTTTTTTTTTTTTTTTAAGTTGTCGAATGGTGCTCTGATTTGAATGTCGTAGGCCCTGGAATGTAGCTTGTTCTTGCGGAAAAATGCTGAATCCAACCAAAAGAGGGTCAAGGAGCTAGAGAAGGGTTTATCAGCTGTGAGGAAGGAGTCGTCTGAATTGAGGTCTGGACTGGTCGCTTCGCAGAGAAAGGAGAAAATTCTCGAGAGGGAGCTGAAGGAAGTGAAGGCTAGCTTGAAGCTGGAAAAGGAAACAGCCGAGTTAACGATTGAAGGTTACAAGGAGGGTTTCAACAATTTGAAGAAGGAGAACGAGTTGCTGTTGGAACAAATGGAGGATATTGCAATCGACTCCATGATGAAGAATAGATACGACCTGATGCAAGAATTCATTGCTGGTAAACATGTCGACTGGAAGCCTGAGAAATGGATAAGGGAATATGAAAGGCGCGCCGCTGGAATCTCCTCGTCGACTGAAGAAGAAGATGTAGAAGTAGGAACAGAGGTAGAGATGAGGAAGGAGGAGGCTGAGTTAAATCCAATGGAGGTAGAAGCGATGATGGAAGTTGAGAAGGACACAGAAATAGAAGAAGAAAATGTGGCGCAAACTGCTGTCCATTCTGAACTGGTGGATGTGGAGGGTGAAGGAGATGTTCCAACCAGTCAACCAGCAACGACGGATGCAGACGGAGCTGACGATTGATGTCGAATTATTCAGAAATTATCTAGAACTTTTTGATAAACTTGTACTTAGAATTTGTTAGGATGGAAAAAGGTTGTATCTTGAATCATTTTGTAAATTGAATAGACGAATGGTTTATACTTCGAATGTGGAGAATGGAATCTATTGGATAGTTTTATTGCAATTTGTCGAACAACTTCTACAAATTTTATTTCTCTACTGACAGAATGATAAAACTTGAAAGTAGACTGGTAAATAACTAATTGGCAAAACATCAAAATTACCGGATAAATTTTTTAAGGTGCACCGCATTCCAACTGTTGCGGATTGGTTTCCCCTCTTTGGTTTCCAACTTGTAGGCTCCTTTCCCAACAACTCTAACAATTTGATAAGGGCCTTCCCAATTAGGGCCCAGCTTCCCATCTCCACCTTCCTTCGTGTTCTGGAATACTCTCCGTAGGACCCAGTCACCAGCGCGGAATGTCCTGGTCCTAACGTTTTTGTCGAAATACCTGGCCACCCTTTGTTGATATGTGGCCAGTCGGATGAGAGCCGTGTCCCTTTTCTCGTCAATCGTGTCGAGATTGAAATTCATCAGTTGTTGGTTGCTTTCGTTGTCGAGCCACTGGCATCGTGGTGAAGGGATGACTTCTTCGGATGGAATTACAGCTTCCGTCCCAAATGCTAATGAGAATGGAGTTTCGCCGGTTGAGGATCTTACGGTTGTCCTGTACGACCACAAGACTCCAGGTAATTCTTCAGCCCAGGCGCCCTTTGCTTTCTCCAACCTCTTCTTCATTGTGTTCAAGATCGTCTTATTGGACGACTCTGCTTGCCCGTTTGCTTGTGGAAAGCGCGGCGTCGAGTAATTTAGTCTGATACCCCAGTTCCTGCAGAAATTTTGAAAGTGATGGCTGATGAATTGTGATCCATTGTCGGTCACAATTTCTCTGGGAATGCCGTACCGGCATATGATATTCTTCCATACGAACGTTTGAGCCTCCTTGTCGCGTATTCTAGCGAATGCTTCGGCTTCAATCCATTTCGAATAATAGTCTGTCATTACGAGCATGTAGACTCGTTGACCTGAAGCGACTGGAAGTTTTCCAACAATGTCCATGCCCCATTTCATGAACGGCCATGGAGACAGGATTGGGCTCAGCTTCTCTGGTGGTAGATGAGGAACTGGTGCGAATCTCTGGCACCTGTCGCATTTCTTTGTGAACTCTGCGGAGTCGAGTCTCATAGTCGGCCAGTAATACCCTGTCGTGTGGGCTCGGAGAGCGAGACTTCTGCCGCCTGAGTGGTTCCCACATTCCCCTTCATGTAGTTCAGACAACACATGCTGGGCTTCGTCGTGTGTCAGGCATTTCAGGTATGGTCCCGAGAAGGATCTTCGTAACAGCTGACCTTCGAATACTACGAACCTTGCAGACTGTCTCTGTATCTTCCTTGCCAGCACTTTGTCTTCCGGAAGTACGCCGTTCTGCAAGTATTCAATGATCGGTGTCATCCAACTGTCGACTGTAGCGATAGCGGCCACATCCGTCTCTTCCTTCCAATTGCCGGCCAGTTCAGAAATACTATGGGTATAGCTTGTGGTTTGTCGCCCTCCAGAGTCGAACCGAGTGTTGCCAGTGCATCTGCCCGGGAATTTTCGCTTCTTGGGACCTGTTTAATGGAGAATGTGTCGAATGCAGTTCGTAGCTCATTTACCTTCTGTAAGTAAGAGGCCATTGCTTCACCTCTTGCCTGGTACGATCCCTCGACCTGGTTGACAATCAGCTGAGAATCCGACGTTACTTCTACTCTCCTTCCTTCGCTCCCAGTTCCTTGGCCAATAATAATCCCGCAATCAATGCTTCGTACTCGGCCTCATTGTTGGTTACTCTGAAGCCGCATTTGACTGCCTGCTGCAGAACGTCGCCAGAGGGAGTAGTGATTACCATTCCGAGTCCACACCCCTTTTTGTTACTTGAACCATCAACCATCAATTTCCAAGTTCTTGTCGGCTGGATGGAATTGATTTCTGCTTCAGGTGTCGCCACCATTCCGGGAGCAAAATCAGCCACAAAATCTGCCAAGGCTTGGGATTTGATTGCCGTCCTGGGTTGAAAGTCAATGTCGTGTTCCCCCAACTCAATTGCCCACTTCATCAATCTTCCAGATAACTCAGGTTTATGAAGAATGCTTCTCAGAGGATGTGTCGTGTACACTGTGATGGCATGACCTTGGAAATAGGGTCTAAGTTTCCTTGCAGCTGTGACCAGTGCGAAGACCAATTTTTGCATCAGCGGGTAGCGTGTCTCTGCCTCCAACAGCGCTTTGCTTACATAGTAGACTGGCTGTTGACTCCCTGCTTCTTCTCTTACTAAAACTCCACTGACCGCGTGTTCCGATACTCCCAGATAAAGGTAGAGCCTCTCACAGTCGAGTGGTTTTGATAATAGGGGCGGTGAAGACAAATATTGTTTGAGCTGCTTCAGAGCTTCCTCACAAGCAGGAGTCCATTCGAATTTACTTGATTTTTTTAAGGCTGAGAAAAAAAAAAACTCCTGTCGGTCGATTTAGAGATGAACCTGTTTAATGCCGCTATCCGCCCAGTTAGTCGCATAACATCCTTTGGGGTAGAGGGGGAAGGGATGTCGAGGATTGATCTAATCTGGTCTGGATTTGCTTCAATGCCTCGTCGAGTGACTATGTATCCCAAGAATTTTCCTGAAGCGACACCAAATGCACACTTAGTAGGATTTAATTTCATTCCGTACCTGTCCATGATGTCGAAGGCTTCTTCCAGATGGTTGAGATGCTGTTCTGATTCAACGGATTTCACCAACATGTCGTCAATATAAACTTCCATTGTTTTCCCTATTTGATGGTCGAACATCCTGTTAACCATCCGCTGGTATGTTGCTCCTGCGTTCTTCAAGCCAAAAGGCATGACTTTGTAACAAATATTCCTCGATTTGTAACAAAAGCTGTTTTCTCTTGATCTTGAGGATGCATGAGGATCTGATTGTAGCCTGAATACGCGTCCATGAAGCTTAATAACTCGTGTCCTGCCGTCGCGTCCACCATCGAATCAATATGTGGTAAAGGAAATGAGTCCTTTGGACAGGCTCTGTTCAGATCTGTGAAGTCGATGCACACCCTCCACTTCCCATTCTTCTTTTTCACTACTACAACATTGGCAAGCCACTCGAAACTGTACTTCTTTCCCACCGTTCTGCAGTAACTTTGCACCTCTTCATCAATGATCCGGTTTCTTTCTGGGGCAAACTTCCTTCTTTTTTGTCTGACAGGGGTGTGGTCCGGATCCACATGCAGTGCGTGAGTGATGAGATCCGGATCAATCCCTATCATATCCTCATGCGACCATGCGAACGTGTCGTGCCGTTTTTCAAGAATTCTATCAGGTCGGCTCGCAGTTTTGGTCCCAACCCCGCTCCTACCAAAGCCTTGTGTTCTGTGAATTGAGGATGAATCTGGACCTCGTCGAGCTTCTCAATATTTGGTAGAGTAGGCTCTGGCGCACTAGGTCCAGACTGTAATTGCTATGCCGGATCTGATTTAGCCTTCAAGGTCGTTTGGTAGCAACTCCTTGACGCCAGTTGGTCCCCTTTTACCTCCTGAATCCCCCATTTAGTTGGGAATTTAATTACCTGATGATAGGTAGATGAGACCGCCCTCATGTCGTGAATCCAAGGTCTGCCCATAATCAAGTTGTAGGCCGATGGGCTGTCCAATACCAGGAAAGTAGTCATTTTATTACACCTGCCACATAAACGGGGAGTCGTATTTCCCCCATAGTCAACTTTTGTTCCCCGCTAAAACCGATCAATACTGTCGTACGCCTATTGACGTTATCCAATGCAGTCCCCATGTCGGTCAGAGCACTGGCAAAGATAATATTAGCTGAGGAGCCCGTGTCGACCAACACACGTCTGATCATGAAGTTCGCTACTTGAAGAGAAATGACCAAAGCGTCATGGTGAGGGTTTAAATCTTGTGAGTCTCCATCATCCGGGAACCCAATTACCAAACCCGTGGTAATTCCCTCTACAGACATTAGGGTGTGTGAGGCCTTGGTGGCCAATACCCTCGAGTGCCTTTTTGCAGCTGAATAAGTTGCTCCACTAACTTCTGATCCCCCCGAAATGACATTGACAGTGTTATCAATCGGAGGTGGTGGCATTGGAGCTTCTCCCTGTCTGTCTCGTTCATCCCTTCGGGTCATTGTCGCCTTCCCCTTGTCTGTAAGCAGATCTTTCAAAAATCCTTTGTTCATTCCAGCAGTTCCAAACCTCTAGTCTCAAGGCAACACATTCCGCCGTCGTATGACCGTAGTCCCTGTGGAACTCACACCCATTTCTTAGTGTCTTTTTTGGATGAACTATCCCTTGCCCTTGGGGGCCACTTCACTTCATTCCCTAATTTCTTCAACACCGAAACCAATTCCCCAGGAGAAATTGTGAAATTGTAGTCTGGAAGTCGAGGCTTACTTGTCGGAAGCTCCTCCCTGTTTTTATATGGCCGTGGACGTCTGTCCATATTTTTGTAGAATGGTCGACGTTCGCCCCTACTTTGGTTCCTCCCTTCGGTTCGAGGGGGGTAGTCTGTTTCGTGTCGCCTGGAAGCAGCTGGCCTTCGGTTCGCTTGTGCATTTGTTTCATCAACTCTTCTCTTATTTCTTTTATCCTCTCCCACCTTATCTCTACTTGGGCTCGTGCCATGACCTGGTCCATTGTGTAGCATCTGAATTTCGTCAACTTCTTGTAGAGCCCGCTGTCATAAAGGAGTCCATTCCTGAATGCTTCAACTGCGGTTGGCTGATGAAGGTCCGGTATGGTTATTCTCTCACGATTGAACCGGGCCACGTAGCTCCGTAATGTTTCTCCTCTTCTCTGTTGTACTGAGTTAAGGTCGTCCGTCGTTTTTCCATCCTGCACGAACTTGCGAAGTGTTGCACACGAACTTGTCCGCCAGTTCTTGGTATGATTTGATTGACCTGTAAGGAAGATTAATGAACCATGTCAAAGCAGGTCCCGCCAGAGTTTCCCCGAAGCACCTGCACATTCCGGCCTCCCATTGGTTCGGAGACAAACCATTCGACATCATCTTGAATTTGTAATGCATGACATGGTCGTCTGGATCTGTGGTCCCATCATATAACTTCATTTCAGGTGGGTTGAATTTCCTGGGCAACTCAACTGCTACAATTGACTCATGGAAAGGGGTATCTGAAATTGTCCCGGCTCGGCTTTTCCTGATCGGGAGTTTCACCCTGGTAGTCGAGACATAACTGCTTCTTTGAATTCAACCATTTCTCTTCTGATGGAGTTAGCCAGTTGATGGGCTTGATCATCAAGATGGTCTGAATGTAGAGTGGCTGGGGTGGTTGCTGTTTGGTTGGTTCATCTGACACGGGTGGAGCAGTTGGACTACCTCGGTTATGCTGAGGGTCGGATGATAGGTGATCAAGCCTTTGTTGTAAACTTTCGTTGGTATTTCGCATCGTGAGATTTTCTTCTTCCAGGTTTGTGAGTCGTTCCTGGAGCATGGCAATTTGTACCGCTAGTTGATCTGGGATATGTTCGTTGCTTGACGCCATTGTTGACTATTTTGTTGAGACGTTCTACCTTTTGTCGATTCACTCGTCAGCCCCACGGTGGGCGCCAAATTGTAGACTCTGATTTCGGCCAAGGTCCCAATCGAGATTATCAACTTGTAGGGCGCGAGTAAATCCTGCAAAACAAATAGAACGAATAAGGAGCTTACTGCCCACCGGTGTGGTGGAAACCGTAGACACTCCGACGCTCAAGTTAGTGATGGTATCGATCAACTAAAGTAAACTGGTCAAGGCTTTTGTGTACCTCAACCTTCTGTGATATGCCGTGAGGGCGGTTGTGAATCAGTTTGACTTTGTAATTGTGGAGGTCTCTCTTCTCTTTTCTTTTTGGTGTCTTTCTTTCCTCTTTTATAGGTCTTGGTTTCCTCCGTTTATCTGCCCGTTGGAGTTATTATTAATGAGGCTTTCATTCGGATGTTTCCATACTCGGTAACTGTTGATATTGTCTTCTCCCTGAAACTGTCGACTTCATGGTAGTATTTATGAATGCAGATTCTTTATTCAATTTTATAACTGGCGCCCGTTGATCTTCTTTATATTCAACAGGCCTGGACCTTTGTGTTATATCTTCATATGTGGGCCCTGTTTGCAGATGGGTTTCTAGTCTTGTGGTGTAATGTCGTTTTTGCCCCTGTAGCCAATTTTGGCCCAAACAATAATTTTTTGTCGAAAATAGTTCGACGCAAAATATATGTTTTTAACGTCGAAATTTGAAATTTCGATGCTAATTGTCTTTCTCGTCCACATTTTTGCGTCCAAAATTAGCGTCGAAAGTTTTCGACGCAAATTGGGTTTAGCAGTGAAATACTTAATTTTAGCGTTGATACGATTTGACCTAAAGACCTTATTTTTTGTAGTGTGTTTTTTATTCGAGTTAGACAAAATATGATTAGGTTTGAATGTGTGTATATACGAAGTAGATATATATTTTTTTTTTGTTATCTGTTTTATAAGTGTTAAATTGCTTATTTTTGTAAATAAAACGTCTAAAAATTAGTTTTTTTTTTTAAATGCCATTTAAAGGATTACATACATATTAAGTTTTATAAGTTAAATATGTTAGGCATTGAGTCTTGTAAAATTTTGTGCCAAAACTTGTCCAATTGAGTCGTATGATTTAGAAAAGTTTACGTAGTGTTTAAGTAAGCTTATATAGTTTAGCATTTGAATATCGTTATTTATCTCGTTCGAACTATATTTTACAGCTCGGAGTTTGAAGTTGGTTGAAGAGCGTTCAAATATTCTACCCAATAAGTTCGAACGAATATCAAGTAAAATGTTATATTAGGTTTTATTTTTCATACTTATTTTAGGGCATGGGAACCCTAACCTATAAAAGGTTTTCTTCGGCCACCTTTTATGTTTTTATGGAAGTTAATTGGGCAACTCTTTTTCCATATTTTTTTCAAGTAAATCGCTTCTCTGAAGAATCAACCTTGATCCTCTCATGAGATTTATTCTCCATTAATTATAAACCAACTAATACCCAAATCATTATAGTTTTAAGGTGAAGTTGGTCATCAGAGTTTCAATAATTGAATAGTAAATCATTTATTGGATTCACTACAAGAGACTTCAAAGTTCTAAAGAATGATGTTTGGCGTGGACTTGGAGAGTTGTTTAAGTTAATTGCAGTTGGGTGAGGCTCCAATAACGACGCCGCTAGCGGAACCAAAACGAGCGGCGGTTGAAGATTCCGATGATGTGGAGCATGGCCACCAGTGATCGGGATGATAGTAAGGTGCGAGAGAGGGAGATTTTTTTTAAAATTTTGAGGGGGAGAGTGCCACATATATAAAGATAAATGGGACGTGTGTCACACGCTTATTGGACCACGTGTCGCACGCCGATTAGTCCACGTGTCGCACGTTGATTAGTGACACATGTCAGTCCTTAGAAAAGATTATTTAGCCCTCTGAAGTTTGGATAAAGTGAAATTTACCCATGAAACTTCCAAATTTTATCATTTTAATCCCTAAAAGTTTCAAAATTTTACATTTAGATCCCTTTTTTTATCAAGTCAAATTTTGATTTTTTGACCCCAAATTTTTATTATTTTCCAATAAAACTCTTACAAAAGTACAGGGTTTTAGATGACTTTTAGATATTGTTATTGTTGCAGTAGGCTTCGAGTTAGAGTTGCTACTGTTTACTCAGCAACGCCATTAATTGACTCAGTCCTAGTGAATGAGTTTGTAGGAGCGAGTTCAATTGTGTTGAGAGAGAGCTGATGGTGGTGAATTTTTAAGTGAAGCCGCCCCCTATAACTGATTATATTTTCTAATGAGTTTTGAGCAATAGCATTGATACTTCATCGGAATTTAGTGCCATAATTACCAAATCAAAACTAAGTCAAATCTTTTTTATTCAAATTACAACAAAATAGGTTTTGCATGAGTTTTAGAATCAGTACTTAACCGTCCGATGATGACGTCGACATATTTGATGGTGTACTTTTCACTTTTTATTCATACTCAAATTGATTTTGAAGTGTTTGAAGTTTGTTAGAAGAGCGTTCAAATGTTCTACCCAATAAGCTCTTTGTCAAAGCTCATCCCAGCTAGCGTTCGAACGAAACAGTATCAAGTAAAATGCGATATTAGATTTTGGATGCATTTTTTTGACTTATTTTATAAAAGGTTTTCTTCAGCCACCTTTTATGTTTTTATTGAAGTTAATTGAGCAACTATTGTTCAATCTTCTTCCAGTAAATCACTTCTCTGAAGAATCAGCCTAATCCTCCCATGAGATTTATTCTCTATTAACTATCAACATCATAAACACCAAAACCAACCAATACCGAAACCATTAGAGTTTTCAAGATGAAGATTGGTCAGAGTTTCAATAATTAAATAGCGAATTCGTTTATTGAATTTACTATAAGAGACTTGAGAATTATGAAGAATGAAGCTTAGTGCGAACTGGAGAGTCGTTTAAGCTAATTGTAGTTGGGGGAGTTCTGTCGATAAAGTTTTGGTTCCATGTAATGACCCGTATAATATCTTCTTTTATTTTTTTTTTCTTTTTTAAAATATAAAGAAACCAAAGTTTAGAGGTGTTCATTTGTTGAGTCAGATTATTAATTTTTTTTAACTCACGTGAATCAGACAAAATCTTGATATGAAACTCAAAAAATACAGTGGCGGGTCAGTAGTCATACGAACCAACTCTAACATATAAATTATCAATTTATACAAATTTATTATCATATATGAAGAACCAACACTAGTGATGAAAGTATATAATTGATGTAAAAAAATTTATATTTAATTTGTTTATTATGTTGTTCCGTTTCTATTTAGAAGTATGAATTTATCAACATTGTGTCGAAATGGAAAGAATATATCCTGTAATTCATCTTATACCTAAGTAGTTATAGATGTCAATCTATTTTTCTACCTATCACAGGGAATACAGTGTACAAATTATTTTATTTTATTAGGTTTTTTTCCTAATTAAACTTGAGTTTTAAGTATAGTTGAATTCTTGATCTTATAATTACGTAGTTCATAACGAACTTATCTTCCCAAACCCGGATCACCGGATCCGGGTTAAAACCCCAATTTGTAAAATCAAGATTCAGGCCGGGTTACAACCCGGACTGGGTCCGGTACCCAAAATCATAACAAGTTAAAAAAAAAATATTAATAAAAAAAAAATGAAAGGATAAGTGGACCAAAAGGTAAAAAGGGTCAGTTACAATCTAAGCTAAGTTGCAGCACCAAGAAAGTTCCAGGAAAGGCTCCAAATTGGCTCTGTTGGAAATTCTGGTTCACTTTACTAGTTCGAGTTGCCATGAAATTCAAATGCAAACATGTAAAAGCAAAGTGGTAACAGGGAATACAACAAAATACAACATTTTATTGGTACGAGAAAATTTAAGCTTCAAAAGGAAACTTAGCTATGAGCTCACTAAGTTACATTTACAATGGAACTCTTGAAAACTTACCACCCAAAACAGCAGCCGCGTGACAGATATGTAATACATTCTTCTTCATATATTATATAAATACAGAATTGTCCTCGTGCGCCAGCGAAGTTTAGTCTGAATCTTGCGCTGAATCAAAGTAAATAACCCATGGATTATTACCACTTTTTAAGGAAACCTAAAACGAAGAATTGCACATCCACAGACACCAACTGACAGAGATAAAAGGAGAGACTTACTGCTCAAAATAAAGCCTTGAAGCACGCTCTGGGCTCTTTCAACCTGCTCTGGAGTGCCTGATATTTGAATGATTTTTTGTGTCCCCTCTGGTTGATCTTCTACCAGTGATACTGTGGCACCTGACATCTGTTTTGCGGAAAACAGTCAAAAGATTGACCGACTTCATCAGAGGTAAACTTGGACAAAATTTATTAGGTTGACAAATGCAAGAGGAGGCTCACCTCGCTAAAACGTGCAAGTAAAGTCTTTGATTTTGTTATGAGCTTGGGAACAGCATACTCTGGTAAGACAACTTCGAGTGTACTCCTAGTGACAAGTGCTAGTGGGACTCTGAGAATAAACAATATATAAGAGGGTCTTTGATTATTGACGTAATAATTACAAATAGATATCCAGGAAATTTCATGTAGATACCAGATTTTATGTATGGCTACTTCATTTTTAGAAGGCCTAACAGAAAAAGGGAGCTGAAATGTGCTACCTAGTAATTGGAGTTGGCACATCTTCACGTTGTTCACTCTCAATCTGCTTCGGAGTTTCACTGACAGACGCTACAGCTTCCTGCAAAATGAAGGGCAACTTAGCAGAATCTAGACAATGGAAAAACCATAACATTGAATGACCAGTTATAAATATTCCAATGGCAGTTCATCTCTGCAGCACAGAAGATGAACTGCAAATTTTCCAAATAGGAAAACAGTTATTCTGAGCTCCTTTCTTTATCCTGGACTTGACAATTATAGCTGTTGAAAACGATTTTCATAAATTTGAGCAGAGGTTAAGTTGGGCTAATTAGTAATTACACATCCCCTTCCCAAAAAACCATATATATCAAGCATAATTTGAATTCCAACAGTAAGAACTACCTTTGATGGCTGTGATGTCGCTGCAGTTTGCACACTCTGATGTGTTGCAGCAGGAGCGTCAGTAACAGTCTGAGCTTCACGAGCAGGAGTTATATCGTTAGGAGAAGCTGCCTCAACTCCTCCAGAGCTCCCAGCAAGGCCTGCCACAGATATAGAAGATGGTGGCGTCTCCTTTTGAAAGAAATCCCTATACAAATAACTCCGCAGTCTTGTTGTCACCTCCACAAGAGCATCACGAGCTGCTTTTATCTCCCCTACAATCTGTTCAAATAATAGCCAAAACTGATCATACGCTAAATCTTTATTGAGCATTAAGAGGCACCAAGTTTCAAACCAAAATTTTAATTGATAAACGTCAATAAGGGCCTCTCCAACAAACAAGGCAGTGTTAATATGCACCAGGATAAAATGTACACATCCAAATGAAAGAGGCATTCAAGTATTCAACAGTGGCAACTGAATTAGTCTGATGCGGCATCGGGAATGTCCACATGAAGCATCCGATAATTATACAAGAAAATCAGATAGAGAAACGACTTTGACAGAGAACAAGAAACATGTGCATATGCATTTCATGTCATTGTATTTATGAGAACTTATCTTGATTACAGATTCCATTGCACAAATATTAGCAGAATATTTGGAACACCATACAGCATGACAGACAATTATTACATATAGTAATGACAAACCTGTACAAGCTCATCAGTCCCAGATACGCAAGCTGGGACTTCTTCCCTTGGCAGTATCTGTATGTTTGCACCAGTTGATCTCCTCATTTCAGATAACGATCCATCTCTTCCCTCTAAACAACCAATTTCACTAGATGGGACAAGTAACCTAGTAGTTATTATGTTGTCTTTATCCGCAACAAGATCGACAATGCGAGTCTGGATATGCAACAAAGCTTCCTGAGCTGGAAAAAGCTCATCATCAGGACCCTATGACAGACAAAACCCAGAAGATAAGTCATGACCCTTAATCGTTTTGATAGGAAAAATAATTTCAAGTCCATTACCCATAAGGAAGAGATAAAAGAAAAGAGCGAAAAAACAGTTAGGTTAGTCAGTAGAAATTTCAAAAATAATTAGCCAGACTGAGTCAGCCAGAAGGAATAAGTTAAGAAATAGCATTATTGCCAAAATACCAGATAAATGAAAAACCAGCAACTGATCACCTAAATTATAGCATACGCAAAAGACATGAAAAGTACCTCCTCAGAAGAAATTGTAATTATTTGCTCATCTGACCCATCCACAGGATCAGCAACCTTCACATCAACACCGATTTCATTTTGAAGCAGTTCTACAAAGCCCTCAGACTCTCCGACAACTCTATCAACCTTGTCAACTGGACAAAGCATTCGGAAGACGAGGTCCTCACCATGAAAGGGCTGTCCACTATCAGACATGGGAGCAGCCCCAGCTTCCATTGGAAAACCGGAGGGGCGTGGGCCATAGTTGTTATTACTTCTGTAATTGGAGCCAGAAAATCGTCCCCCTTCCATAGATGATCGTCGAGCTGTATTGTTCATGTGAGGAATATAATCATCATCAGGGAAAAAGCGGTCTGGTGAATGTAATCGTCCATGAAAATGACCACGGTCACGATGTTGACTTTCTCTCAAGCGTGAAGAAATAATTGCTACAGCATTCTTCACATTATTAATATCACCAAGTACCTGCAAGACAAAGATGTCATGAGATGAAGCCATATGACTAAATGCTTCCTCCTTTAAGGGGAGAAGGAGAGACAAATCTTATTGAATTTTCAGAAAATTATATATTATAACAAATTAACAGTTCAATTTCGATTAGTTGATGTTCTTTCTAGATAGTGGCTATGAAACACGCAACTTGGGTATATAAAAATTTGGACAGTCAATTTTGTGGCATCCACAAGAAATCCAATTGGCACAGGATCAAGATTCTTCAGCATACATAAGCATTGCTGTAGAATAAGGTAGGAAGAACATACACCAGGACATTGCAGGTATTAATTTGAATGAAATTATACCTGTCAATGTTGATAAACTCAAGGCGATCTTGAATCACTCAACAAAGTATCATTTTCAGCAACTTAATAATAATGTGTAAACTAATGTTAACAAGTAGAAATCCTCAAAGAGTATTAACTTCACAGGCATCATGCTATGAAATGCACAAAACTCAACCCAAGTCAAGAACACAATGCAAGGTAGGCAGTCAAGTATTTGATTGCCAACACTTCAAATTTGTGATAAAAACATTAGCCTCTGCATGTTCTTCATCTTCGTCATTGCAGGCTTATGTTAAAGTACCAACATTTCAAAATTGCATAAGAACTTGTAGACCATATTCAGAAGCAAGCAAAGAAAAGCATTCTAGGGACAATGTCTTATAGAAACTTCTAATGAAACATTTTATAAATGAATCACGAATATACATAAAGAGCCAGCCTTGAAAAAATCATAGATTAAACCATTATTCATTGTGCAAGGAACAACCACAATGTTTAAAACTGTCCAAGTCAACTTGTGCATCTGAGTCTTAAATCTTAATTTAGTAACAAGCAAGCATATAAAATCCAATCCACTATCAAATAAGTGAAGCAGTCAATGTATCTCCAAAAGCAGAGCATACACTACTCTCTCCGCGACCTCCTCATAAAGCTAATGGATAACACATATATCAAACGAATTCATTCAATTAATGGTTAAAAACACACACCTGAACAATCTCCTCGGACATGGAAACGCAACGAGGCAGTGAATTGTCTCTAGGTAGAATCCTAATCTGAGTCTTGGTCTCCATCCTCATTTGCTCAATAATTTTACCCCCTTTCCCCAACAAACACCCAACATGCATTCTCGAAACAACCAATCTCGTCGCCACTCTATTCCCTCCTCTAAACCCCCCGCCGCCACCGCCATACTCATCCTCCTCCTCCTCCGCCCCATAAAACCCTCCACCACCGGCGGCGGCGGCGGCGGCGTCACTCTCAAGAATCCTATCATGAATCAAAAACAAGGCCTCCTGCGCGGGACTAAACGAAGGCATTCTCCCTTCAGGATCCCTCCTCCTGGTATCAGAAATCTCAATGATCCTCTCGTCGTCCCCCGGGATCAACTCGTGCACGTTGATCCACGCGCCGGTGTGCTGCCTTATGGACTTTATAATACTACCTGACTTCCCAATCACGCCGCCGGCTTTCATGTCGTGGCAAAGAATGCGGTACGTCGTCGTCACCATCAGAGACGGATCCTTAGGGTTTGTGGATCCACGATTGATGTTGCCGTTATTAGTGTTGTTGTTGTTGTGTTGTTGTTGTTGTTGTTGTTGCCACGGTGGCGGTAATTATTGGGTTGGTAATAATGGTTGTACCGAGGTTTGGTTCTACCCATGGTATCTCCATCGTAGTCTTGGTGGTCGTAGTAGTAGTTCCTCTTAGATCTAGATCTGTCCATCGTTTAAGTAAAGATTCAACGGTCCAGATTCAATCAATACAACTAAGTCAGTAAGAGTCTTATGGGTTTCTGATAAATTCTCTCTCTCTGTCTAATTCCAAAATTGCCGCTACCGGTCTTGTGATTGTTTCTCGGGAAAGTGAAGGAAAATGTTGGTTCTCGTTTCGCTGAACACAGTGTCTTAGTCTTAGATATATAGGAGGAGGATGATTGGATGGCTTAGATTGAAAGTTGAAACCCAAACCACACTCCACTCGATCTTCAGTTCTGTGCTTCTTGTTTGATAGATGCTTTGCTTTCTTGGCAGTGGAATCCTGGAATGGGGGAAACTCCCAGTGGGTTAAAAAGTAGAAAAACAAAAGCTGATACGACGTCGTTTTATTAACCTTGGTAAGCTAAATTATGCTTTTTGCTCTCCCTAATATAGAGAGAGTTAAACATCCATAAATTAATACTCGATAAATTAATAATCTATCTCGTTTATAAAATTAGTAATTTTGATAAATTAATAAGATAATAATTTTTAAGAAAACTATTATATAAATGTATAGTCTCGTTGATATTATAAATTAATAATTCTTTAAAATTACAAACATAACTAGGATAATTTAGTAAAATATGAACCTATTGTTATTATTATTTTTTTAAATTTAAATCTAAGTGGATTTCATTTCTAACTTTTCTCATTACATTCAAAAACTCCAGTGTCGTCTTCTCGAACTGCAATAAAAATTATGAAGAGTTGTTGATGCTGCTATGAGTGTTTTCTTTTACGTGATTGGTTCCAAAGGTACCGAATCATCCTCAACTTCATCCTCATGGGATTTTCAATGACACTAGCTACAATTTCTTCTAAGTTTTGGATCTCTGAACATTCATCATTTTCACCCTGGTAATCCAACAGGTGGTTGATATTCATTTTATCATGATAACCGAGATCATTAATCTTGTTTCCAAGATTTGGATCACTGAACATGCATCATTTTCACTCTTTAAATTGACAAATTATTAATTTATCGATTAATTAATATATCTCTAAATTAATAAAATTTCATGGTCTCAATATTATTACTTTATAGAGGTTTTTCTATATACACACACACGGGGTCAAGCTCATGTAAGGTTCATATGAATTTTATATGAACTGTAAGGGCAGATAAAGACAAAAAAGTCTTCGATTTTTTAGCTGAATGTGGACTTTATGTGGACTGTAAGGGGCGCGGCTTGGTGGTGTAAGGCTCAGGATCTGACTTTCAGATCATGGGTTCGAATCCATGAAGTGCATTTCTTGTAAAAGTCTGAGACAGCTGGGGGTTTTACTTATTCTGCTTAAGCCCGGAAGAGGTGGTTTGACAACGGAATTTCCAACGATTTCAAAAAAAAATGTGGACTGTAAGGTGTGGACTAGGACGTCCATATCTTACAATACATATAAAGTTCACATGAAGCTAAAAGATTAAAAAAAATTATATGTCATACAATCCACATAAAGTTCACATGAACCTAATCTGAGCCTCCTCTGTATATATAGATATATTTTAAGCTTGGTAAGCAAAATTTTGTTTTATGCCTTTATATAACTTTATTTTGATAAAAGTAATTAGTTATTAACATAAATTTATTAGTCATTAATGTAATATTCTAATTATTATGAGATTGTTAACTTACATATACATATTGCAACAATGGTAGACTTTAGTGACAGTCTCTAAGGGAGTTTTGGGTAATTACCATCCAAATAATTATGTTGCTTATCTTCATATATTTCACTTTCATCCCACCCAAATTCTAAAGTAAATGCAACCCATAAGATTTGAACCCATAATTTTTTACTTCTACTGTAAGAGTTAACACAACTAAACTATTATTTGGGAATCATCTAAATTAGGGATGACAATCAAGATGTCTCATTCGATCTCCATTATGATTTGGGATGTTAAAATCTTCTCGAATCCTAATCGATTTTTGAATAAGAACAAAAAACATATTGAATCTCATACCAATGGTGTGGGATCCAGAATAATAGTTGGATTTTATTCGCGACAATTTTTATCCCGAATCCCATAGCGGATGGTACGGGATCCCAAATCTAAATAACTACATAAATATTTTATTTATCCTGAATCTGATACCGAATGATACAAGATCCCAAATCCAAATAACTACATAAATTTTTGAATAATGTCATAAAATTGGTTGTTTCAAAAGTTATTTAATTTTAAAATAAATTTAAAAAATTTATGTAATACTATGTAAATTAAAATTAAGGAAACAATATTTATTGTTTAAATATTTTTAATATATTTTCATTTTAGGTAGATTTCCTAATTAGTCTAAAACCATAAAACATCTTTCAATTCAATCAAAACAAAAAAAAGATTTATCTCATTCAGTCCACCTATATGTCAATGACATAATTATGGATAGTAAAATAGGTAATAACAAGTTTGTCACTGGAAAATAATAAATAACTAACAAAATGAAAATAGCTTGAGAGAGTATTAGCCAATTTGGCTTTTTTTTTTTCCAACATTAAAATTAAAAACTAAATATCTTCTAAATTATAAAGTGTTTCAAGAAACAAATTACATATTATTGATCTAAAAATAATAAGCTTTAAAATAAGTATTTCGGTCAATATTTTTTGGCCAAAAATATAAAAAAAAAAAAAAAATTATCCTTATATTTATAATGGGTTATGTACGTTTTACTACTAAAGTTATGATCAAATAACAATTGGGTACTATGAATATTAACATATTACATTTTACTACTAAACTTATAAAAATTTAACATTTTACTACTTTTCCATCCAAACCGTTAGTTGACCGTCAGTTGACCTTTAAAAAGACTGTTTTATCCTCCAAATAAAATAAAAGTGAAAATTATAATTATACTCTTTAAAAAACAGATCTAAATCTTATATATAACAATAAAAGAAATACAATCAACAATCACATTTATAAAAATATTTCAATCTCTAAATTATCCATATAACCCAATAAAATAAAGAATTTAATTTACCAAATAATTTAATAATTAAAATTCTCATAATAACCAAAATACTTTAAAGTATAACAATAAAAGAGATATACTCAAAAATAATTATTTCCAATATTCAGCCGTACGATTACCACCGTTGATTATAATATTTATAATTTATAATAATGTGTGTGTTAAGACTCTTTTATCCTTAGGATGTCAATATGATGTCATGGTCAACTAACGGTTTGGATGGAAAAGTAGTAAAATGTTAAATTTTTATAAGTTTAGTAGTAAAATGTAATATTTTAATATTCATAGTACCCAGTTGTTATTTGATCATAGCTTTAGTAGTGAAACGTAAATAACCTTATTTATAAGTTACATATGAGATGTTTTCAAACATTCATATCTTCTTCATTCGGAATCCAAATCACAATATGTAAAATGTTATATATAGTTAACATTCTACTACAAGAAAATTGAATTTTAGTTGCGGAAATTTTCGCCACTAAAAGCTATAATTTCGCCACTAAAACTAAAACTCAAATTGAGGAAATAGAAATAGAAGCAGACCTGAAAGATAACAAGAGTAACAAACTGTTCGAGCGTGAGCTGGTACCGGAACTTCTTCTAGTACGGTTCGAAGAAAGACAAAAGTTTTGGCTGTGGCTTTCGTTTAGCCGATTGTGCGAGACCAAAAGCTCTTCAAGAATGACCAGCAATGGCAAAAGCAGAGCCCAACAGTTGATTGATCGTATATTGTTCTTTATTGTGAGTTGAGAGTTGAAGAGTTGAGACCTGCGACAATGAGATGAAGATGAAGATTTTGATGAAGAGTCGTTTTTTTTAGATAAAGATTTTGTTCGATAAAAGAAAAGATCATGGGTTTTAGTGTAAAAAAACAAGAAAATTTGGGTGGGAAAACGAAAATTTCCCACTAAAAACAACCATTTTAGTGGCCAAATGTAATCTCATCACTAAAAAAAAAACTATTTTTAGTATATTTTGCTACTAAAAATAATTTTTATGACGAAATTTATTTCCCCACTAAATTTTCGCCACAAAAGTGTAATTTCTTGTAGTGTTCATACCTACGACTTTCATTAACGAACATCTCTCAAATAAGGACTTCAATGATGTCAAAAATCAGTTTCAAAGCCATTACGCCGTCACAGTCACATCACACATACATCTCAGTAATAATGTCAGTCATATACATAATTTTCAGTCATATTTCTCAGTTATATTGACAATTATAAATACTTAATCACATTTTCTTAGTCGCAAACACAATATTCAGTCATATTTCTTAGTTACAATAACAATTATAAATACTCAATTACAGTTACAATATCAATCGCAGTTATAATGTAATTTTACATATTTAAAAATATATGTGAACATGTTCAACCTTTAAAAAATATTATTGATCACTGTTCACGTGAACAATAATCTAAAAACATATTTGAAGTCAAATCCTTAAAAAAATATGAACGGTGAAATTTTCAATGCTTACCATGAATAATAATTTTTTTTTAAAAAAAAGGTTGGAATAGAGATAGGTAAAATAAGAATATAATTTTGATCAAAATCAACTTAGAATTATTATTTTGTACTAAATAGGAAGAAATTTCAAAAATTAAGACTGCCTATGAAACTCAATAAAAGCTTGTAATTTTCATGAATTGGTTATGATGGAAATGAATTTTAATAATTGTATATTTCATAAATTCTTACTTTTTGAAGTATACTTATTGCTTAAATATTTATTGTTGAAGTAATCTTAGAACTAATTATACTTATTACAAACATTAAGTAAATTTATTGTTTAAATTAAATTAAAATGCTATTTATTATTTAAAATCTTTCAATAAACAACCATTGTTAACAAATTACATGATCAATCGAATGAGATATGAAATTTTAAAAAATTAAATTAAAGAATGTTTAAACATCAAGCAGCGACTTGCTATTATCTTAAAAGTTAGGTAGTTGAGTGAACTTTTCCTGTCTCTTATTTGAAAATTGAAAATAATTAATGAATACTTCAAAAATCAAATTAAAAAGTTTCGTGACATTATTCATTAAGTAGCTATGTGGTAAAATTTAAAGTTCAAGTAGTAGCATATATTTTTTTTAAAAAGTTAGGTACATTTTTTTATTATAAATTATTTGTGTCATTATGAAAATAATTGGAAGGATCAATATTAATTCTAAATTGCAATTAAGAAAATTTGTTGATATTTCCCCCATTTTTGTGTAATATAACACCTTACTTTCGAACTTTTTAATTGTAATTTTCTGCCAAAGCTAAAATGACTAAAAGAGACAAAGAAATATATATACACACATATATTTTTTATAACTCTCATATTAATAAAAATCATAATTTCATATTAAAATTAACATCATGACTCACAATTTTATGAGATGTCATGACCCATGCTATTATGCTTTTTGCAGAGAAAAATGATATTTGTACAAAATAACGATAAGGGGGGAATGAAATAGCCTCTAAAACTACGTATTCTTGAATGTTAAAAAAATTGAAAAAAAATAAAATAAAAACTAAATAATTTTGAGAGTTATTTTGTCAATATTTTATACAAAAATTGCTATATTGTAAAATCACCATATTAAAGAAATAATTGAACAAGATACACAAGATTATTTGGACATACTCTTAGAAATAAATAAATAGATAATTTAACAAGATCAACATAACTCAATCTTCACACAACTCATAGTCATAAGAAAACACATATTATAAAGTATGTATTTAAATAATAACATAATTTTAAAACTAAATAAAAACTAACAAAAAGGTGCAAATACATAATAATATATATATGTATATAGACACACACAAAGTCTCGATAAGCTGCGCACTAAGAAGTAGGGGTGGACAAAAAAACCGACCGAAGCGAACCAAACCGTAAACCGGACCGAATTTACGGTTTTTTTTCTAACGGTTCGGTTTGCGGTTCGGATTGGCACACCCCAAACGGTTTACGGTTCGGTTCAGATGCTAAACCGAACCACACCTGTTAAACCGAACCGAACCGTTATAATTAAAAAATTATATATTTTTATAAAAAGATTTGCATTTTTCTTTTAATTTTACTTTATGTTTTCTTTTTATTAGTATGTTAATACTTTTATTCTTAATTTTTTTGTTAATACTTTTATTCTTAAATTTATTTGTTAATAATTTTATTCTTAAATTTTTTTTTTTATGGTTTATTCTTGAAAGTAAGCTGTTGGATTTGTCTCTTAATTAGAATGATGGTAGCATCATTATTCGAGGTAATTTTTAAAAAATATAAGAATTAATTGTGCCTCATTTTTCAATCATCTATTAAGTGCATGTGTTCTCTGGAGTCACAGATTACACCGTAGCACTTCATACTATTTGTTCACTAGACTAGTTTTTTTTGTCTTCACTTAAGTGGATGAATTTTTTTTAAGTAGAATAATCCGTAAACCGAACCGAACCAATCCATAAACCGCTGGTTTAAAAAATTTTCAATCCGAACCAAACCGTTATTTAATGGTTTGGTTTGAGAGGTAAAAAAATCGGACCGTAAAATATGGTTTGGTCCGGTTTTCAGCAAAAATCGAACCAAATCGAACCGCGCCCACCCCTAATAAGAAGTGCATGCTTGCTTTCTTTTTATTATTTTTAAAATTTTAAATTTGTTTTCCAATGACTTCTTAAAAAAAATATTAAACGTGTAAAAGAGAACAATATATATGAAAATATAAGCCTTTGAATTTTGAATCACATTAATATGTAATTGCTTGCCTATATGCAAGCGATGTGTGATCAAATACAAATTATCAAAAAATAATTTTTTTTCCAATGACTTCTTAAAAGAAAGTATTAAGTGTGTAAAAGAGAACAATATATATTTAAGTCCAAGGCTTTAAACTTTGAATATAATCAATGTGGGATGGAGTGTTTTAAACACTCAGCTGACATTTATATGCAAGTCACCATTTTGATTGCCTATATACAAGCGATGTGGGTTCAAATACAAATAATCAAAAAATGGTTTCCAATTTTGTTTCTTTGGGCTTGGCTTGGCTTATTATTGATTTATTTAATCAAAATCAGTTTTGTGATTTTTTTTTTAAAATCTTCTGTGATTCTGTCATGTAATTACACACGCTTCCATGACACACATATATTCTTTAACCTGTTTCAGCATCTCATCTTCCGCTCTCGGTGCCCTCAATCTTAAGGAACATGCAAGATGTAATACCCCGTCAGAGGCAGAATTTTACCGGCAGGAAACAAAATTGACCTATCTCTATAAGCCTCTAAATTTACAGAAAAACCGGCATGATGTATCCTAAAACTGGACAACCTATATCACACTCCAGCATCAAACAGAATCTAAGAAAACATCAAACAAATGAAAGGACCTCAGGTCCACACAAAACTCATCAAAATAATCACCTAAGGGCTCCGTGCCCACATCATCTATCAACACTCAAGGGCTTTGTGCCCACAACATCATAGGAATAGCATGTTCAGCACAGCAACCAAATCAATCACCAATTATCCTAAACTTCTAAAATTCTCTCATGACACTTACGAAGGTGACTACTGCTTGGGTGATCCGCGTCTCGAGCATGACTTCCAAAGCCTAAGTGGTTGACCGACCTGGTGTCTAACCTGCAAAACTAGAAAACTTGTTTGGTGTGAGTTGTACAAAAACTCAGTAAGTAACCATGCTAGTATTACAGCAAACAAGTCAGATATAAACTACAAACAAACATGTCAAATATTTCTACAGTTTATCAAAATAACTAAATTGTTACAAGTTTAGATTTATCAACTTTTATTATCATTTATTCTTTACAATGACAAATTCTCATATCTACATATTTACATAAGCATACACCATCCATACATATCACGAGTTCTATCATACACATGTATACACTCATACATATTTACAAACATCATGCAACCAACCACGAAGCACACATAACAATCGATACATCAAAGATCACATCATTCAACAATGCATACATACGACTGTCTTACACACATAATGCTCGTACGAGACTCATTACCTATTTTAGAATAGGTATGAGATGAATTCTGTTCGAACGGATTCTTAACCAGTTGTACTACTATACTACGAGAACATCAACCAATCAAACATACATACATGCATGCATATCACAACACATTAAACTCATCGCACGACTTCTCATACACAAGTACATTCATGTCAATCACTCCAAGACATCATTCAAATACTTACATACATACATATGTTTCAAACATACGAATATACTTATTAATACGAATGCAAATGTCATAATTTTAACAGTCCTCATATATTTCATTCACTGATCAAACATATTTAGTTTCATATTTCCTATCTGGAAACTTTTGATACAGAACTTATTAATTAAACATTTTCATTCAAGAAGTGTTAGCTTACTCTCATTCCTTATCACACTTAACCATTTCAATCTATATATAAATAACTCACATGTATAAGTCAATAACAACTTATTCATATTGCATACACTTACATAAACTAATGCCAATTCAGAAATCATGATTTGCTCTATTTACCAATTATGTATATCCAACCTATACATATCATAACATCATATGCATATATGAATACATACTCATATATTTATACATTTACGTATTCATTCACATACATAATTTCGTATCGTTACAGGTTCATACTCTTACGTACATTCATACATACACATAGACATTAAGCTTATCAAACATTTCACTTCAAAACACATCAATACATACATACAGACATTAATATCATTGAACCTCTCACTTCATATCATAGTAATAACAAAAGTCATACCTGTGATGGTCGTTTCACTTAACTAAACATAGCCTTGAACTACTTTCTCAAACTACTTCTTAATTTTTTTTTTAACCTAACATATCAATCATCTACATATATATATATATATATATATATATATATATATATATATATATATATAATATATACCAATAAACTCTCATCGCATGAGTTACTTACCTCGCTTCGCGAGCACTCCAGGTCCTAGTTAAGTCTGCCAAAACAAATGGCGAAACACCGTTAGAATCGTAACTTATGAAATTCTCGACTTAACAACTATAAAATTTCGGATCTTTCCGGGAAAACCAAATCAAGTCCGTTTTCAATATTTTCAGTTTCAATAATCTTTAAATATCACTACAAACTAATTCATGCCACTAGTTAACATGAATTCTCGGTTTACGTATTTTTGAAAAAAAATTCGAAATAGTTTCCGCAAACACTATGAAAGGGTCCCAAACCCTCCGAACCTTCCCGAATTTAACTAAATATTTTCGTAATATCATATATAACTCATAACTATCATTAAAATCAAAACATATTTTTATACGCAAAAATCCACTTTTACCGGAAACTTGCATATTCTATCGGATCGATCAAACTCGTTCTGTTTTCACTTGGATTCTACCAAATGCTCATATTCAATATATTAATACTCAAACAATTTAATTTATATCAATACTCTACTCTATGAAGCTACTGGATACATCCGAACATTTAACGATAAACTTAAAATTTACGAATTTTTACCGAGAGGTATTATCGAGATTTTGAGGGCATATACGAACTCCAAACGATCCCATGAACGCGATGGAATCGATGAAATTTTGATTGGAGCTAGTTCACCATGGGTCACTATTCACCAAATCTTTCTCCCTCATTTCTGCATGTAACCGTGCACAGAATGGAAAATCCATCACCGCCAACTTGTAGTACTATCCGAGAGCTTTGATTTGGCGGGTGGCTCAGGTTGTGAATTTAAACAACGAGCCGGAATCGGGAAAAATAAGCTCACGCGTCCCTATTTCTTTCTTCACAGTTTCCAGCTTGCTGGGACTGTTGGCTGCCACCGTTGGACGCAAGGTGGTCAGACGCCCCTCCTGGTGCCGTCTCGACGGTCGGCCGTGGCCGGCTGACCGCCAACGCGAACTGGCAGTGGCTTCTTCAGTTTTTGGAGACAGCGGGAGTTTTGGGGAGACGAAGGAATTCTGACATTTTTTATAATTTATGAAAATTATGGGATATTTATAAGAAAGATTCTAAAAATTACATTTTCACCCCGAAAATTACAGTTAGGACCCTACCATGGGTCTTCTCGGAAATTATTATTTTTAAGCCCAACTGATATAAATTGTGAAAAGTATTCAACATAAAAGTTGTTCGTCTCGGAAAAACGAGTCCAATGGTTCAAGAATCAGCTCAATCGAAATTTGTTTGCTAATCTTATAGTCAAAACGAGAAACTTTTACGCGTATAATGATATAAATAGAAATCGTGTAACCGGTTCTCTAAACCACACGTTTTCCAACACGATGAAACTTCAAATATTCCACCTTATTTCCCAACACATAAAGTCTTATTTTTAAATATCATACAGTTCCAAATTTTAAATTTCAATTCGGAGATCTACCAGAACTGCTCTGAAAAATATTCGGGATATTACATTCTCCCCCTTATAAAAATTTCGTCCTTGAAATTTCTCCATCCTTACATCTGATCATTTGGAACTGAACACACGTACGTTACAATCCTACCCGTATTCGGGAATCCTCTCACTTAACACATTTTCAAAAGTCACATATTTTATACATCATTACAACTCATGCAATTTCAAAAACAAAACACATTGAATCAATCATTTCATACTAAAAACACATCAAGCTTATCATCTCAATTCACACTCATTCATAGGAACACACTCAAACCATTTCAAACTCATTCATCAATAGAAAAAGAAAGTCGAACACGGATTCTATATAACCAATCACATGCATCATCCGAAACGACGAATATAGCACATGTTCTTTACACGTAATCAAATACAATATCAAAACGGAAACTTAATATGAATTTTATACTATCCATTTCATCCACAATCTAAAAAGGAATTCATTCATTTCACATCATATCATTCTATATCATATATGTAAACGATATCAACATTAAAGTTCACATATGTAAATATCTCATAGCATATACATATTTGTATGGCTGACAACATAGCATTCATAACTATCACAATACTGAAAAGATCTGTGACAAATCATAAACTTACATATGTGCTCTAGTAATTAACATAATTTTTTATACAAACAAATACATCTATCATCACAACTAGAAGTGACACAACCATAATACTCTTATGATGTTGATTGTCTGAAATCTGTCAATTTCTGATATCATTAAAATGGAAAACGTAAGTCAATCTCTTTCAAAACCTTCTTAAAAAGCATTTGAAAATCTCTCTTACTGTAAACAAAAATCAATTTCAAAATCCATCATCGTAAATCCGTATCGAGCATCCAATATAACTCAACTAGACGAAACATAACAAGTGCCCAATGTCCAAATCGCGCGCACGGATTGGACAATGAACGAAATGATCCCCTGTCGACAGAGGGTCGGGTCGGCCCATTACAGTTGGACAAACCCCTATACAAGTGCCACGATGGAAACATATCATATCAAATTATAAAACTGTAAAAACCATATACAAGCGCCGTGACGAAAACCTATAATATCGTATATTTGTTAGGGTTGGTGCTCGGAGTGCAAATTCAGATCGTATTTATGTCTAATTCATGAATATAAACAATATATTTTTTCCATAATATTACTTATATATGGTTCCACCTCTTATTTTTATATACGTATTCGATCTGATTATGATTAGATTGAAACTAAATATGATTTAGCGATATGTATATATTAGATAAAGACTCTAGGATTTACAACGTAGTGCGCAGTTACAACGTAGTTTGTAATTGACATTGGGAAATATCACTATAAATTTTATATTCTCAAATAAAGTTCCTGGTCAAGAATTACTAACACAGATCGGTTAGTAAAATCCGCTGAGACCAGTATATGTCGTATATCGGGACTTGGTCCGATGGTTTATCCCAATGAATCATGAGGCTCGGGAGACTCGTATAGACATGTAGGTATTTATTTGATAAACACTGAACGGATCACCAAATATTTCCTAATAGATGGTACACCAACGTCAATAGGAATCTTCTCGAGTCGAGTAGCATAGTAGACTTGAGATACCACTGTGGATATATGAGACATCCTCCACACTTTGATGGCAGTCATGTCACCGATTTATTTATATCAGACCTCCGCCTGCTCGTTGGGTGTGGACTCATGCTCATGATATCTTGTGATTATCATATAGAATCCGCCAGTCCTGTGTACAGGGCATAAGTACCATGTACGTGTTTTCGATTTAGTAAATCCATGGCCATGATATACTTTGGAAGCGAGTTCCGAGTGTTATTTAGAGATCCTAAATTTGAAAGTCGATTATATTATACCTTAGGGATTTGACGTACTTATCTATATCCACGGTATAATATTGATAGCCTGTGACGAATGGATTATACGTATGTAATGACCTCGACTTGCATAGTTTAGCGAGATTATCCGTGGTCGTAATAATTTACGAGTGGGTGAATTATGGACATAAAATTTGGTTCCTTTACGGATACACCTAAACTTAGAGAGTCTCACAATATGAAGTGTACTCGTTGAGCACTTAGACAACGCGTTATGAATAATACAAATTATTCATAATACTTTATCGGATTAAATAAGTTAATTTGAATCGTTTAACGGTTAAACGGAAAATACATGCATAAGAACTTTTTGGTCAATTAATAATTAATGTGTATTTGTGCTTGATACAAAATTTGATTTGGTACATATTAATTATTTGTCAAATGAGATTTTGACACATGTCATTAATATATGTATTTCTTATTTAGTGTAAATAAAATATATATATATATATATATTAATAATTATATTAACTAATTATTTAGATATTTAAATATTAAATATTTAGATAATTAAATAATATCTATATTACATAATTATTATGTAACATGTTTAATTATTATTGGTTACTAATGATATTAAACTTTAAGGTTGATTTGTCAATTTGATTTTGTCTATTTTAACTTTATGTTTAATTAGATTAGATAATATCCATTTGTAATAATTGTTATTACATATGTTTAATTAATTTTGGTGATAAGTGGCATGCTTTATTTAAAGCTTATAGTTATCAATTTGAATTTGATAATTTAAAGCTTATTAAATAATTTTGAAAAAGGATAAAAATGCCCCCCAAATTTGGCCACATGCAATATTCTTAAGCTTAGAAAATTTATTTATTGTTCTTGAGTATCTAGAATTGTTCTAGGATTTCTTTCTTTTTTAAATTTTGGGACTTTTTGATTTGGATGATGAATTGAGAGGCTAGATACATGTGTGAAGTTAGATTGAATAATATTAGTGTAATATTAGTTCAATTTTCTCATTTGATAACTTGTTGCAATTCGAGAGTGTTATGACCACTCTTATAATACCTAAAATTATTCTTGAGTTCTTCATTGGTTGGTGGCTTTGATTAATGTAAATATTAATATGATTAATGTTGAGAAAATTGGATTTAAAGTATGAAAAATGATATTTTTGGCACCCAGATCAGATCTGGAAATTCAGGAAAAAATTTGATGAAAAATATATTATTTAAATATATTGGATATGTATTTGGCATTAGAATAATTACCGAAAATTATTTCGGATTGAAAATATGCGAAAATGACGAAAAAAAAGCGTTACCAAGTGAGTTTCGGGCTTACCGGGTGACTGCTGTCCAAACAGTGAATTGGTCACTGTTCGGGCAACCCATGAACTGTCCAAGTACTATTGGGGCTGACCTGGACAGTCCCCATGTGTATTGTTTGGTCGGTTCGGATAAAAATATGTTTTGTGCTATTTTACGGAAAAAAACATTTTTCGTAAAAGTTCTGTGGTATTTCTAAATTATTTATGTCATTGTTTGATATCGAATAAATATGTTTGGGTGAAATATGAATGAATTATTCATATTGGATATTGAATAATTTATTCAGTAAATTTAAAAGTTTTAAAGTTACGATTTCGCTTGAACCGCGCCTTCCGCTGCGCCTAACCCCAACAAAAACGGTATAAGAGCGAGAATGATCCTACATCCATTACATTTGTCATGCTTGATATATGATATTTGATACAATTTTATTTTTTTCACATGCATTTGAATTTAATCTGATTAATTCCGGATTGTTTGATAATTAGGAAAATTCATGTTTTAAATAAGGTATTAAAGTGACTAGTATTATGAATACTTGTTTCTTGGTCCTCCTTGTCAGTACAGATGCGAATGATTTCCTGATGCTGTAGTTGTATCGTGCCAAAGCTGTGCAAATATGGCTGAAGGTAGTTCATTTGCGCCGGTAGAACTTATATGATACGAGACAAATTCAAGTGAAATTGGATTCCTGAACGTACCAAAGCTGTCAGGACTGCATCGGTAGCTTGATTTTGTCATTAACAAGTGATGCCTTGATGCGCCTCATGTGAATGTGCCAAAGCTGTCACAACGAGAAACTGTTAGGACCAAAATCAGGAGTCGCGGTGAATGTGATTAACAATAAGTTGTCTACCTGTGAATATACGTAGGTGAGAACGTGCCAAAGCTGTGAGTCGAAATATATTCATGGGGTCCACTTCCCATTATGGAATTCGATTTAATTATTGAATTGTCATTTTCCGTTCGGGATTACGATATTGCATAAAGTATTGGGAGGCATTGCTGGTTAAAAATCCATAACTAAAGCAGTGTGTAATATTATGAAAATTATCACTTATGTTTTCCTTATTTTATAGTGTAGATCGAATTAAACTTTTAATCCTCTGCATACGTATTTATATATATGTTTTGTGACTTCACTTACGGTTGCAGATATCTAGAATAAGTTTTAGATTAAGAGTAGGCTTGGATATTGTTAGATTAGTCTAAACCATCGGGATCTGTTGTTACAATTTTCTTGAAAAATCAAGATGGTTAGTGACTTAGTTACTAAGTCACGATAGGTAATCTAAATAGATATTTGTTTTAGGATATAATTATGTAGAGAGAATAATTTCTTATGCATTAAAGATTGACATGAATTGGTTCATGTTTTGAGATTCTTCACTGACATTAAGAAAACCCCAGTAGGTATTTGTTTATCTGCTAATGATATTTATTGGCTTTAGTGACCTTTAGAGGTCACATGTCCGACACTGTTTACTAATTAATGATATGCAATTGTTGTGAATAGTTAAAGGAAAATTATAAAGCTAAAGAAATGAGTTGTGTATAGTTGTGTGTAGAAATTATTGATTTTCACAATACGACAACTATAAGTATTTGATACTAGATCTCCCGTCTAGTTATTTAAAATATTATTTAATGATTGTTTTGATATTTGATATCAAAACTTGCGACTATTGGATAGTTACTTTTTTTTTTATAAATAATTGTTACATATTTTAATACGATTAGTAGTGTCATTGACCAAAAGATAAACATTAAGAAAAATGTTCGGTTAAGTAAATAACTTAGAAAAATATTTTATGAGATTTTACTACTTAAGCATTAGATGTTTATTCCGTATGGTAAATAATGGTCTGATACGAGATCACACCACATATCATTATCCATTTAATGAATATTATATTCAAGAATGTGATTAAATCTCATTTAACTAATGATTGTCATTGGACCATAAGATTTATTAAACTGATACATTAGATGTATGTATCAAAGATATGACTTAGTTACATATTTTTGATGGAACGCAGATAGAATATTTTGACTGTTTCAAAGATATTTGATCTGAAGTTCTGAAAAACTATATCTTTAAAATTCATCTTGAGTCTTTGAATTATTCAAAGATATTTGATATGATAAAATATATGAATTTATGGCAATTAAATCTAAGGTTATTCAATGAATATGATTCTTACTCAATATTATTTTTCTACGATTCCATCCTGATGAAATTATTTAGTGAGAGTAATCGAAGCTTATATGATTTGATTCGTTTGATATTGAGTGTTACCGAATTAGTTTCAATACTCTTGGAGATATGTTTCAGTAACACTAATTCATCTTTTTAATTAAGGTTCCATTAGTTTCCACAGTTACGTATATGATATGTATACGTCGAAAATTCGAATCTTGAAAAGTTAGAGTTTTGAATCTTTCTTTTGTATAATGGTTATATAATTGAAAGTACTTGCGCCTCTCTAAGTAAGATTCTCGAACAATTACACAAGAAGAAGTTGAAGCTATGAACTCCTTCCACTTGACCAAAAAATCGAAAGAAATTTCTGTCAGTTGAGAAGGGACAGACGAAAAGACCAATAGGCACAGCTCAATATGAAAAATCAAGGACCGAAACCCTTGGAAGAAGCACCACTAATTTCCATTCAGGATAGGACAATCCCGGTGGATGATGGTTTCATCTCTTGCATCATCCTGCCACCCCTGCCATAAACATATGTGATATCAAGACATGCATTCAGATGATCCAGTAGTCGGTGCAGTTTGAGGGTGGTGCACTTGAAGATCCAAATACACATATCAACAGCTTCATGGAAGTGTACGACATGTTTAACTAGAACAGAGAGGCAGAGGAAGCAATGCGGTTGTGCGTTTTTCCATACTCCTTAAGAGATAGAGGTAAGGGATGGCTAAATTCACTACCAGCAGGTTCCATCACGACTTGGGCAGACTTGGCAACACAATTCCTTGCAAAATACTTTCCCCCCAGCTAGAACTATAAAATTAAGAAACGACATCACATCCTTCATGCAGTATGACTCTGAAACTCTTTACGAGGCATGGGAAAGGTACACTGAGCTGCTATGGAAGTGCCCCTATCATGATATTGCTAAATGGATACAGGTTCATACTTTCTACAATAGGCTTAGCGGGATGATGAAGTCCACAATAGATGCAACCGCATAGGTGCACTAATGGGAAAATGGGAACACCAAGCATGAGATTTATTAGAAGAAATGGATAATAATAATTCATTGTGGCCAACAGAGAGGAATATATCCCAACGAGTATCAAGCATCCACGAGGTATTCTCAATAAAGCTGTGAGTGACAAACTCGACCAAATATGCAAATGCCTAGAGGTTCTGAGTATACAAGCTCTAAACAATGTTGTTGCCACAAGTGCATGATATATGGGTGGACTGAATAGGGAGCCACATACTCAATATGGTGAGTCTGTCAACTATGTGAACAAATTCAACAGGCCAGGAAACACCCCTATTCAAACAGCTACAATCCTACGTGGAGAGAACACCCCAATTTTGGATGGAAAAATAACCAAGGGGCATGACAACATGATAGCTCACATGGCCCACGGCAGAACAAAGATGCCATTTAGGAAAGCAAGCCACCCATGGAAGAGCTACTATTGCAAGTGGTAAATCATAACAAGCTTCTCGTAAAACAGAGTGTGGAAAATGCAAAGAACAATGCATAATTAAAAGCCTTAGTACACAGCCAAGCTGCATCTTTGAAGATGCTGGAGAGTCAATTGGGACAATGGCCAATGGGCAAAACTATAGACTAGTGGGTGCCCTCTAGAGCGATATAGAACCTAATCAAATGGGTAAAAAATAGTGAGTCTTGCTGTAGTGATATTTTATATCGTACCGCAAGTGTACGGTGTCAAGTTTTAGTATAAATGAGTTTAAAGTGTCGAACCCACATGGATTGCGTTAACTGGCACTAAGTACTACAATTGATAATCCTACATTTATTTAGAAAACAAATAATAAAGATTTTAATAAATAAATATAAAAATAATTATATAGGAGGGACTAATACGATAGAGATTCTAGATCCTGATTTCACCTAGTTGTCGCCTATGTATTTGTCATGCCAATTAATCTTTGTTCAGTTATATTGTTTATAAGTCAAGACTCCAAAATTATTCACTCCCTCTCTCGAGTACCGAGTGAAAATATCATCAACTACAGACTTCGATATCTATATAAAAATTTAGTAATTAACAACTCATTACGCTTTGTGATTCTATGTTAACGACTTCAAATGAACTACAAATTCTCTCAAACTCTATAAAATCCTAGGTCATATTCTCTAGATCCATTCAAAATCCCCTCTCTCGAGTGATAGATTTCAAACATATATCATCATATTTGTGGCCAGCAAAAACAAAGCATTAAACTCAAAAGAATATAAATAAATCAATAAAACTTCATCAAAAAATTGACAATTAAAATAAAGGTTCAAGCATCAGTTACATCATTCTCCAGAATTAAGGAGTTAGTTCATGATTAAAGATAAAAACAATGATAAAAAATTCATGGATCTAATGGAAATCATTAGAGTTCTAAGAAAGAAACAAGAAGATAAAACCTGAATTAAATCTCTCCCTCTTCGAACGTCACCGCCTTTGTCTCCTCTTGTTGCTCTTCAATCCTCCTCCTTGGATATCTCTAAAATATGTGTTTCTGTGTTTTGTGCTGTGTATTAGCCTTCTCTTCTCCTCTTGAGTAGTGGACGAACTAATGTATTTATCATAGAGTCTTGGTGTCATTAGGGATCTTAAAAACCCTAAAATCCATGTTCTGGAGCACGTCTGATTTTCCCCCGCAGCGCTGTGGTGCCCTCGTCTCGGCAATTTGTATGGAATATTGAAGGTTTGGTGCTGCAGCGCCAATAAATAGGCGCTCAGGCTCTCATTGCTTTTAATTTCTTCAAAGTCAGACTTCTCTTATCCTTCACAAATATGGCCCACATGTGCTTTTTGGTCAAATATAGTGCCTTGTCTCACCCCAATTTTGTTAAACAATGTTGGAAGATTAGGGGCCCACATCATTGGTTTTGTTTTGGTCAACATTGGTGGCTTCTCTTTCTTTCTTTTTGAATTTCTTCACGCGGCAACCTAATGCCCACGTGTGCTTTCTTTCAAATCCTTCACGTTCTTTGCCTTTATTTGGATAACAATTGCAACTCATCTTTTGTCCCCACGTGTTCCTTGCATCCGAAAGTTCCCAAAATACGCGTATTCGCTCTTATCTTGATGTTTTAATGCTTCATATAATTAAGACTTAAAATAAACTATAAATGACATTAAATGACTCGAAACATAATAAAATAATAGGCTAAAGATGTCAGAATAAATGAGTATAAACCACACTTATCAAACACCCCCAAACTTAAGTTTTTGCTAGTCCCGAGCAAAAGATAAAAATTAAAACTAAATTCAAATTAACAAATAAAAATTACTAAATTAACTAAGCCACTTTCGTAGGGATCACGATTCCATTTAGCGTATGCAACAAGCCTTTAAACCCCTAGGCGGCCATAGTGGATGAGTTATAGTCTCGTGAGGGCTTACAGCAACGACACCCACAAATGTCATTCACACACAATCATGCAAAAATATAAAAATAATAGTAAATAAAATAAAATAATCCCGATAGTTATGCATAAAATTATCCTTAAAGAGTGTTTATCAATGAAATGAGAGAACCTTCAAAGTACGCAATGCGACTCAAATCCAAATTCTTGAGTAACTCATCTAAGTCAGACTCACAGTGTGTGTGTGTAAAGGTTCAGTCACAGTTTGATCCTAAGTAAGCCAACTTAATGATTTCATTTAAAAATTGGGATCGATGGGTCAAACCAACTTAGATATCTCAATTATGCTATGTAATTGCCTTATTTTGTGCTCAGTATGGTATGATTTTTCTTTTTATCATTTCTTGTCTCTTTTTTGCTTTTCTCATTTGTTTTTTTTTTTTGAACTTTTTTCTTTTTTTTTCACCAACACATATACCCTTTAAGGTAGCATTTCTCCTCATGGTGGTCATAATACTCGCCCATGGGTAGCTTCATGCTTATCGGTTATAGGTGGTTTATTTTCGTTCTTTAGAGACTTTTTTCTTTTATTTCTATCCATACCATACATCATAACACTAGCAAATGAAGAGAGACATCTAAGTAAACGGTCATTCATCGACATGCAATTTCTTCAACTAGTCACATTGTCAACTACTTAAGTTTTCACTGCTAGAAACTTATTATTAAGTGCTTACGAGTCAAACATAGATCAACTACTCAAGGCATCAGATAAAAGTAAATCGAGCACTTATCGTTTCTAAAATTTCACCCATAAACAAACAGTATCATCATAGGATTTATGCTTTACTATCAAAGACTAAAAAACAAGAAATATTTTTTTTACATAAACAAATAAATAACAAGTAAATAACACGCACACACCCTCAAACTTAAAACTTGCATTATCCTCAATGTAAGTTATATATAAAGAACAATAGTGAGGAACAACACTACCGTGCATGGAGTTGATCAGGCTCCTGCTGGTTAGAATTTGGTTGCGCGAGCGTTGTGTGTCTCGTGCTACCTGCATAAATAGCATGCAAAATGAATAAATAAACAAATAGCACACAATAAAATAAAAATTAAAAATAAAGAAAATAATAAAATAAATACAAGGGTTGCCTCCCCGCTAGTGCTAAGTTTAACGTCTTCATCCAGACGCAACCACCCAAATGGTGGTCATGGTAGTTTCTTTTTTTGTATCCACTGGCTGGTTTGACATGAAAAAGATAGCTTGGCAGCTGTGGCAGTTTATCCAAATACCCTTACTGCTGCTTGATCATGGAGGATGTAATCTGCCCAATCTGTGTTTCTAAGGACTTCATTGTTGCCCCGATATTCTCCATGTGTGTCTCAATATTGTTCAGCCTTGCTTCATTCTTCTCAAACCTCACTGAAGTATTAGCAACAAATGTGCTCATGAAATCTTCTAACAAAGATTTCTGCTCAGCTATTTGATAGTCAAATCTCGATGAAGGTTGCAAGGTATTTTCTGTGTTAGCATATGACAGGTTTGGATGATAACGGTTAGGCACATGATTGCCTCTATAGCTGTTGAAGTTCCGATTGTTAACAAATTGGACTTGCTCGACGTTCGGGTTTCCTTCCAATAACAACATATTTGTAGCCGCCGCTGATTCAATAGATGGTAGTCGTGGATTTGTCAGGGCTGCTACTTGAGTGGATAATATGGAAATCTGAGCTGTAAGTGCCACCAGAGGGTCCACTTTATATATTTCAGCCACTTTGGTTACTATAGCACGTTCGTTTGGCTATTGAAAATGGTTAATGGCCATTTCTTCTAACAGATTATAGGCGTCTTCAACTTATTTCTTGAATAAAACTCCTCCAGCTGCTGCATCAACCACAGTCCTATTCGAACTATTCTGCCCATTATAGAACAATTGAATCTGGACCCAGTCTGCATAATTGTGTTGTGGGCATCTTCGTAGTAGATCCTTAAAGCGCTCTCATGCTTCATATAGAGTCCCAGTCTCCAGTTGTTTAAATATACTAATTTTTGCCCTCAGTTGAGCTGATTTAGCAGGTGGAAAGAACCTCTCAAGAAATTTCGTGGCCATATCCTGCCATGTCATGATACTCCCCGTTTGTATTGATTGAAGCCAATCCCACGCTTTATCCCGTAAAAAGAATGAGAATAAGCGCAGTCTGATAGCCTCTTTACTCACACCATTCATCTTTATAGTATCTCCGATCTCCAGGAACATCCTTAAGTGCAAGTTGGGATCCTCTACAGCTGAACCCCCAAACTAATTCCTTTGTACCATGTTGATCAATGCAGGTTTTAGCTCAAAATTGTTGGTGTTGATTGGTTGATGGGCAATCTCAGAATAGGTATCATCAATGACAGGCTTGAAGTGATCTCTGATTGCCATCTGACGTGGGTTGATCTCTCTGTTTTCAGCTGTCATTGCCTCTTGTTCAATTTTTCTTTCTTTTCTTAGTCTCATCGCAGTTTTTTTCTATTTCAGGATCAAACATGAGCGAGTCGAGATTTGTGGATTTTCGCATTCACTGAATCACCAAAAATCAAAAATCAATAAGTAAAATAAAAACAAAATAAAATAAAATAAATATAAACTAAAAATAAAAGATAAAAATCTAAATTAAAGCTAAAATTACTTGGTAGTAGTATTAATGTGAATTAAACAAACAATCCCCGGCAACGGCGCCAAAAACTTGTAGTGATATTTTATATCGTACCGCAAGTGTATGGTGTCAAGTTTTAGTATAAATGAGTTTAGAGTGTCAAACCCACAGTGATTGCGTTAACTGGCACTAAGTACTACAATTGATAATCCTAACTTTATTTAGAAAATAAATAATAAAGATTTTAATAAATAAATATAAAAATAATTATATATGAGGGACTAATACGATAGAGATTCTAGATCCTGATTTCACCTAGTTGTCGCCTATGTATTTGTCATGTTAATTAATCTTTGTTCAGTTATATTGTTTATAAGTCAAGACTCCGAAATTATTCACTCCCTCTCTCGAGTGCCGAGTGAAAATATCATCAACTACAGACTTCGATATCTCTATAAAAATTTAGTAATTAACAACTCATTACGCTTTGTGATTCTATGTTAACGACTTCAAAGGAACTACAAATTCTCTCAAACTCTATAAAATCCCAGGTCATATTCTCTAGATCCATTCAAAATCCCCTCTATCGAGTGATAGATTTCAAACATATATCATCATATTTGTGGCCAGCAAAAATAAAACATTAAATTCAAAAGAATATAATTAAATCAATAAAACTTCATAACAAAATAGACAATTAAAATAAAGGTTCAAACATCAGTTACATCATTCTCCAGAATTAAGGAGTTAGTTCATGACTAAAGATAAAAACAATGATAAACAAGTCATGAATCTAATGGAAATCATTAGAGTTCTAAGAAAGAAATAAAAAGATAAAACCTGAATTGAATCTCTCCTTCTTCGGACATCACCGCCTTTGTCTCCTATTGTTGCTCTTCAATCATTCTCCTTGGATCTCTCTAAAATATGTGTTTTTGTGTTTTGTGTTGTGTATTAGCCTTCTCTTCTCCTATTGAGTATTGGACGAACTAATGTATTTATCATAGAGCCTTGGTGTCATTAGGGATCTTAAAAACCCTAAAATCCACGTTCTGGAGCGCGTCTGATTTTCCCCCGCAGCGCCGCGGCTCTCTAAATGGGCACCACAGCGCCCTCGTCTCGGCAATTTGTATGGAATATTGAAGGTTTGGTGCTGCAGCGCCAATAAATGGGCGTTCAGGCGCTCATTGCTTTTAATTTCTTCAAAGTCAGACTTCTCTTATCCTTCACAAATATGGCCCACGTGTGCTTTTTGGTCAAATATAGTGGCTTGTCTCACGCCACTTTTGTTAAACAATGTTGGAAGATTAGGGGCCCACGTCCTTGCTTTTGATTTGGTCAACATTGGTGGCTTCTCTTTCTTTCTTTTTGAATTTCTTCACGCAACAACCTAATGCCCACGTGTGCTTTCTTTCAAATCCTTCACGCCCTTTGCCTTTATTTGGTTAACAATTGCAACTCATCTCTTGTCCCCACGTGTTCCTTGCATCCGAAAGTTCCCAAAACACGCGTATTCGCTCCAATCTTGATGTTTTAATGCTTCCTACAATTAAGACATAAAATAAACTATAAATGACATTAAATGACTCGAAATATAATAAAATAATAGGCTAAAGATGTCGGAATAAGTCGGTATAAACCACACTTATCACTTGCAAAGCTATCACACTGAAGAGCGGGACTCTCATTGAAAATGATGTTGGGATAGAACAACCTACAGAGAAAGTGGGAGAACCTACCAAAGAAAAGAGGAGAAATGAAGGAAATATCAAAGAGGCCAGCTCTACAGATTATCCACCTCCTCTATTCCCCCAGTGTTTGCAGCAACACAAGTTAGATAAGCAGTTTTCAAAATTCTTGGAGATCTTCAAGAAACTGCATGTCAACATTCCTTTCACCGAGGAATTAGAGCAAATACCTCGCTATGTGAATTTTTGAAAGACATCCAGTCAAAGAAGAGAAATTTATGCGAGTTTGAAACTGTGGCTCTCACCGAAGAATGTAGTGCTATCTTACAGAAGACGTTGCCACCCAAGATGAAGGATCCTGATAGATTTACCATACCATGTACCATTGGCAACCACTACTTTGGTAAGGCTTGATGTGATTTGGGTGTGAGCATCAACCTCATGCCGCTGTCTATTTACCAGAAATTGGGTTTGGGAGAGGCAAGACCAACGACTGTTACACTACAACTAGCAGATAGATCTCTCACTTACCCTCGAGGTAAAATAGAGGACGTGCTGGTAAAAGTGGATAAGTTTGTCTTTCCCGCAGACTTCATAGTTTTAGATATGGAGGAAGACAGTGAAGTTCCAATCATCCTTAGATGACCCTTCTTAGCAACAGGTAGAACGATGATCGACGTGCAGAATGGTGAGCTGACCACGCGAGTGCAAGATCAAAAGGTGAATTTTCATGTCTTCAAAGTCATGTCATACCTGCAAGATGATGAAGAATGCCACATAATAGATAGTAGTGGAGATGAAAGTCCAGAAACAGTCGATATGGATCACCACAATGATAGGTCTGAGATGAGGCCACCACAGACACTGAGTGCAAATAAGAGAACTGAAGGGCTTTATATGTATGTCTGTGACCTGCCACCTCCTGTGAGGATTGATCCATAGATGGAGACAATCGTTGAGCCGTTGATAGATCTTGGGGCACATTTCAAGGACAAAACACTGTAATATGTGGCTGAGTCCTTGTCATCTCATAGACATCATATGAGTGAGCAATGGGTAGTCCTATCCCATACAACGAAGCTTACAAGGGACCCCCATGACTAATTGGGGGGTGACGTCTAACTGAAGACGTTAAACTTAGTGCTAGCTGGGAGGAACCCATGTATTTATTTACTTTTCATGTCTTTATTTCATTTTTTTAGTTTAAATTTTATTTCTTCTGTGCTATTTGTGTGTTTAACAATGTTGCATGTGTAATTATGCAGATACTGGTATAACTCAACCAGTTCGTGCAGCCAAAGTCTGACTAGTAATTGAACCAGGAGCACGTCGTGCCGCTACCTGCGGCGCAACGCGACGCTGTACAAAATCGTTACATAACACTGGTGACATTAAATGTCACAATGTATATCACTACGCGTCGCGACGCGAGGCTTAAAGGTGACAAAAAATGATACACCTCATGCACGGTAGTGTTGTTCCTCTCTTGTTCTTTACTTATATTCTACATTGAGGGAAATGTAAATTTTAAGTTTGGGGGTGTGTGCATGTGTTGTGTTAGTTAATTCATTCTATTGAAAAAAATTTAAGTCATGTGGTAGTAAAATATAGTTCACATGATGAGTTTGTTTGCTTTAGGATGACATCTTAGAAACAATAAGTGCTCAATGTATTTTTATCTGATGCCTTGAGTATGTGATCTAGGTTAGATTCGTATGCACTCAACAATATTTTTCTAACAGTAAAAACCTAGGTATTTGACAGAGTGACTAGTTGAGAGAATTTTTTGATGATGAATGCTTGTTTGCCTATATGTTTGGCTCAATTTGCAAGTGTTATGATATATAGTAAGGTTGAAATATATGTTAAAAAATTTAAACCACTTATAATCGATAAGCATGAAGCTACCAATGGGCGAGTGCTAGGACCACCATAAGGAGAAATACTACCTTAAAATGGTAGGTGTGTTAAAAAAATGAAAAAAGCAAAAAAAAAATAGAGAAAAAAATCGTACTATATGTGCTTCACGTGTTTACTTCTTAGCAACTGGGCTGACTCACGCATTTTGTGTTCTGGCAAAGAAATGGCAAATAAAAAGCATCTTTTGAGATATTTTGGTTAGTTTGACCCATCAGATCCTAATTCTTCACACGAAATCACTGAGTTGACTTATTTAGGAATCGAGCTATGACTAGACCTTTACACACGCGCACTTGAGTCTAATTTAGATAATTTATTTAAGAATTTGGATTTGAGTTGTGTTGGGTACTTTGAAGGTTCTTGGGTTTCGTTACTGGGCATTCTGTGAAGACAATATTATGTGTAACTCCCAGGACGACTTTATTATAGTTATTTTAATTTTTATTTCATCATTTGTATGTGATTGCATATGTGTGTTGATGGCGTTTGTAGGTGTCGTCACTGTAAGCCCTCACGAGACTATAACTCATCCGCTATGGCCGTCTAGGGGTTTAAAGCCTTGTTGCATAAGCTAAATGTAATCGTGTTTCCTACGAAAGTGGCTTAGGTTAACTTAGTTTTAGTTTGTTTATTTTATTTTATTTGTTTTGCTCGAGGACTAGTAAGATGTTAATTTTGGAGTATGATGAGCGACCAATATGCATATATTTATGTGCTCCTATAGCTTTATGTTTTGTGAGTTATCTCGAGTTTTATGAGTGTTTCGATGTGTTTGGGTTCGTTTTACAGCTAAAAATAATATCGAGACTCAATAGAATCAACGAGGGATGAAACCGATAAAATGCCGAGCAAATCAGGCCAAATTCGGAGCAAATCAGACTCAATAGATTGCGCGTCGAGATGCGCGATAGAGCAAAATCTTGGCATAATGGGTTGCTGGTGGTACGTCATGACGCCGACCATGGCACGTCGTGACGCGCCGATGAAGACATGGAGAATTACGATGCGTGACAACGCGAGTCACGACATGGGTGCGTGTTCAGACTCGTTCCAGACTCAATTTTTAACAAGGAAATACCTCATAGACCTCCTATATAAGCAACAACTCATCCCAAACCTAAAGTGGGGAGTCATATAACCTAATTTTACAACCTTAAAAAGAGACTTTTGAAGAGAAGATAAAGTACATCAAATGAGCACATCACATAAACTCAACAACAATGAGTGAAAGACTGGAGATCTTGAAAGAGTTTCTTCTTCATTTTTCCTCTTTGATGTTTTATTTATGATTGAATAATTATTTAGATATTTTAAGCATGCATAGGAACTAAACTTCTAATATGGGGTTGTGATGAAACCCAGTATTCATGAACTTATAAATT
>SKCR01020249.1:0-35166 GCA_019454045.1 Zanthoxylum bungeanum | reverse complement strand
CCATGTCTCGTCGATTAACCTCTCCTGTAAAAAAAATCTATTTCAGTTTATGTATCCATATATTAAGCAGGAAGTTGCGAACGTGTGCAAGTTTCTAGACAAATCGAACATTTGAGTATTGTGAACCAAGTGTGAAGACTCTTTTGTTTGGAACTCGAAACGGTTGCTTTATGTACATGGCTTTGTTTTCATGTATATCCTCCCCTGTACGGTCAGTTAGTCTCATTATACACTTTGATATTATTCATCACATATGATTCTGTTTTAAACAATTATTAAGAAAAGAATTTAATATCAAAAAGGGGTATGGTGATTTTTACTCTGAGACTCGACTTAGTGTTTTGTTATTATTTTCCTACTCCGAGTCATGAGAGGTAATGGAGTATCCATCTGAAGGAATTGGTTGAAAAGAAACTGGTGGATTTTCAATAAAGTTATTACTCAGTGGGGGTCATTAAAATTGAAATTTCTATCATTAATTTCAACTTAGTGTCTGTATTGTCTTTGTATTTTACTCAACTAATGGTAGACGTAAATTGCCATCTTGGTCTGATTTGTTCTGATAATCTGCACATTTGAGCTTCTGGGTTTCAAAAGTTTTGTTCATTTTCCAAATATTTTAGGCCACGAGACTGCTATAATATCTCTAGCTGGGGAGATATCAGTTGGCAGGGACCAGTCCCATGCTGAGACAATTTAATCTCAGCAATATATAACATATCATGTGTTCTCGACTCTCAGAAGAAATGTCATACTCTAGGCATAAGGTTCTCGCTATAAGTAGCGTTTGAGGAAGGTCCCGACTCTCAGAGAAAGGAATAACAATAATATTATTATTATGACTGGTGGAAGATGACAAATATTAGAAGCTTCAGCGGGCCTCTGCAAATGATTACAATTTTGCTTGCTCTTGAAGTTGTTCCTGTGCAAGAATCCACAAGTTTCAGTTGACTTCTAATGAAAAGAGAAAAATGGAGCATTCGAAAACAAGAACTGGAAATAAAATGAGCGTCCAAGGGGGGACACATTAGATTAGAACGTGCAAAAGATTTTACAAATCAGAAAGCAAAATTGAATCCGGAGGAAACTAACCTCTGACACAAAGAAGGCATGAAACCCATATGGAACCCTATGTGGTAATTCCACAACTGCAACAGGATCTGCTGACATTGTTTTTGCATCGATTACGATTACTGACGACTTCCTGCAACAGATTTGAAAACATCAACTGTGATAACACATTTGAGTAATAGGGAGGTTGTAACTAGCATGTGAAAGGCTGAGACATACCCGGTATTCTCATCATGTGCAAAGAATATCAAGTATCCATCATCTTCTTCAGAAGAGGTGCCAGGCTCCTTGGGGACGAATATAGCCTCGGAACCAAATCTACCAGGTCCCAAGTCAAAGATGCCTTTCACATTTCCTCCAACTTCAAGCTTTGTTTTTCTTGCCTCTGGTTCAGCATCCAGATCAAATTTGATAATCCCTTTGACCTTCACAATGCTGTCTTGAATGGTTGCATACACATATTTTTGTTTCCTAAATATGCATAAGATAATCATTGAGTAAAATGATTGAAATATAATGGACCTTAGCAAAACAATACACCCTTTCAATAATTTTCTTTCCAGAATGTAAGCTTCTATCGAATTGCCAACTATAATCGTAGATATGTACCTGCCAATGTACGAGTCATTCACCCGGGGAAAATCAACTGCAGATGCTGATAATTTCTTTTGTGAAGCCAGACCGGTTTTCAAGTTGAATCTCATCTCATACCTGTTTGGAGAAACAACAATTAGAAACACCTAAGCAATGAAAGCGAGTTCTACAAATTCAGGAATAGTTTCTCCTACAGCTCATTAGTGAAATTTTCTAGCTTTTCTTTGATGGTCCCATTGACCATGTCTAGATCCAGATTCTCTAGGCGGCAAGTGATCAGAACAACTTCGTCCTCCTCCTCCCAAGCATTGGCTAGTAAGTAGTCATTAAAGAAGTCAGAATGTGAGCATGGACGCATGATAATTTTCATAGCATTAGCTTCATCAAACGCAAGTATGTATATATACAGAATAACGCAAAGAAAGTTGACATACCGTTGTGGAATATAAAGCAATTTGGAAGCTCAAACCATCTGATTTGAGCCTCATTCTTTGCATATCGGGGAAGTACACCGAAACGAGCTTTCTTTGTTGCATCAAATGTAAATATTATCTTGTTTTCTTTAACCATTTCCTGAAAACATCTTAAATAGATGAAGTTCTATCTGAGTTGATGACTATGACACTGAAAATTTGATCAAAAGCCATCGGTTCACTATGGCAGTTTTGAAATAAAAAATGTGTTCCAGGAGACATTAACCTTGCTCTTGGCCCAATTTTGTGATTATCAAAAAAATCTGATGAACCTTAGTATTTGATAAAGTTTTGCATGATCCTGCAATGGTTTAAGAACCCGGCACATTTGATCCATAGGAAGCTTAAATTCCAGTGTCCTTAAGGAAATACACAGCTCTCTATTTAACTTTTGTAAAAACCTTAAAATATTTCACGCAATCCTTTCATTACTGATCAGGTCTTATTGTTCTCTACACATTTTCCCCACACCTCATGGTTGAATCCGAGAGTCGTTAACTCTAAACAATCAATCCAATCCCTTGGGGTGATTTTTTTTTTTTTTTTTTAATTATCATTACTACTTTATCTTTCCAAATCACGTTGAACATACACTCCAATAAATATATATTAAAGGTATATAGGAGTGTGAAAATTATGAAACAGAAGAAATAAAAGAAAAATTACTATACCTTTGGTCTCAAATACAGAGGAAGATCCATAAAAATTGCATAATTCTCAGTGATTGCAAAGTCATGCATCATGATGGGATCTAGTATTGTTACTGGTACAGGGTCGTGCATGAAACCATCCTTTGAAATAACTCTGTATGTGACATATGGTGGTGTTGGGGAAGAGCCAAAGGTAAACATCTCGCCTGCATGAAGAATTCTTGTATATCAGAAGGATTTTTTTGTTTCTCCTCTATGAAGCCACTTCTAGTTTCTTCCAATAGAACAGGCATTACCAGTGTATGGATCGACCTTTGGATGTGCAGTAAAGGAATGTCTTAATCTCTTGTCATAATCCATCATGCCAAGCGTTTGCAGATCTCCATCTTCCAGAACTTTGATGACATCTGCATAACTAGAATGTCATGAAAATGGTTCCCGGCAACAAACGCAAATCAACTTAGATACCCATTGATATCCATTTATATAATTATATTTATTGGCTTCCTACGTGGAACCATGGAAAAATGAAATTTCTCAGAGCTTATGCCTTATCATCGCTGAACCATTTTGGAACATCCGGTAAATCAACAGAGAGAACGAAGTAAAAAACGTCCGAAGAGAGACCATAATCTTACATGGTTTATCTGCCTCATGAAGTGCTAGAAGTTTTCGATGGTGATATACGAGAGCAGTATTACCTGGAAGAGAATGATAGTCAGTTACTAACCTTGTACTCAAGACTTGTTGTTTGATAAATGTGCAAAATGAAGAGAGGGGCACACTACTACTAATCTGTCAAAACTTTCCAACATTGATTCATTATATACGTAAAATAGAATAATTATTCAAGGAATATATCTCCATCGATATCTCTGCTTCATAATGTTCAGGGATTAGATGGGTTTGCTAACCTAGGTGGGTGGCTTTAGACATAATAGCACCTAAAGAGCGGAGTGCATACAACAATAATACTATGCACATGTTCAGTATTGCATATATTGTTACTGGAACTTCCCCCAGAATTTACAAAAAGGTGTACAATTCTTCAGCTTAGAGAAGTGGGCACCAACTGGTTCAGTTGGTACCTCTTGAGTGGAAACAAGAGGTCTGGGGTTCGAGCCCAGCTCACATGAGTGGGGAGAGAATTGGGTTGCTATCAGTCTATAATTAAAAAAACAAATCAGCTCAGATTAAGATTTAGCATTTAGCATTTTTGCTGACAGATAATACCTAACAAAACATACCTGTACCCATTCCATATGAAACATCCAATACTTTCAATTTTTCTCTAAGAAATTGTATGCTGAACATGAGTAATCCAAATAGCCCCTTAAGGTCTCCAATCTGTAGAAGATATCCAGAAACAGAACATAATGGCTTCAAAAGAAACATCAATAAACATAATTTTTCTACCCTTAAGACATTGGAGCTATCAATTTGTTAAGAAGACATCATTTTCTGGAAATCACAAGCAGCAATTCTACCCGAAGAAGAAAATTATAGAACTCATAAAGTAGCAACTTAGTATTCAAAATTTTATTATTCAGTTTAGGGGTAGTCCACTAATATACCTTTAAAAGTTTAGCACCTCCGAAAAAGTCTTCCTGTTTAAGACGTGATGTCCTCACAAAACGAGAAACATATGTAGCCTTCCCATCTTTGATGCGTAGACCATGAATCATGCTGCGAATTCAAAGAGCTGGCATTTAACCAATTGATATTCAACAACTACAAGAATTCATATTTAAAGAAGGGGAGGGGACATCATATAGATTGATCAAACACAACTCTAATGCACACTAAAAGAGTAACATAAAGGCAAACCCAAAAGGTTTTGTTTCTCTGTTTTTTAAGTTAAACTCGTAAATGAAATAATGACTGATGGTGCATATTCAATTACAAAAGGGAAAAGAGATTAACCCACCCATCTCCATCAAACCTGCAAATAAGCAACAAAGAGAGTTAGCACAAGTATTACCTGTCAATCAGCAGAAATGAACTAGAATAATGCATATCACAAAAGATCATACCAGTGATATCCAGCCACAGGGGTGAACTTAGAGTTAGGACCGACCCTGACAAACTCACCATTCAAGCACTCCTGAATTACATGCAGACACAAATTTTGAGTTACTATTTACCAATCTGATCTATATTTATTACAATCAGTGTTGTTAAAAGCGCACTAAAGCACAAAGGGTCCTAGGACCTAGGCGCGCCCCGCAAGGTGCAAGGCGCGCGCCAGGTGAAGGTGAGACGCAAATTGAAAAAAAAAAGTACATAGTCAACTAAAACAAAGAGAAATCATTGAAAATATATAAAACACAATTACAATAATACAAATACTGATAATATAAATTAATGTGTTTTTTGAAATTCAAAACCCACCCCAAAACTTATCTTAATTTATTAAAGAAATATTATACAACTTGATTTTGGGTTAGATGGGTCAAATTAATTTATATTATCAGGATCGCCTTAGACAACTATGACTGCGACTATTCCCTGTTTGATATAGTAGAATTATATTTCTGGAATTGGAGATGTTGGTCAGTAATCCTTCCTCTAACTTTTAACAAAATCCAAATGTGCTATTAAAAGAAAATATTATAGATTGGTCAACTAATCACAGATCACCATCAATAATAGTATAAAATACTAAATAAATTTTTATTTACCAAGTTTTCAATAAGTTTTACATGGAAGCTTTATTTTTATTTTATATGAAGCTTTGTGTATTCCTCTAATTTTTATTTTTATTTTATTTCAATGAATTAAAATGTAACAACAACACACGACAATAATTTATTAACTTACAGGGAGATGGCCAATGACGGTGAGGTTATTAGTAGGAGGAGTCTCGTCGGGAACCGGAGCGAAGTTACCGGAGAGATAGTGTTGAGGCTGTGAAGAATCATACATCAACTTCACAATCAATTTCTCCGCTATATCTATCACTTTCGAACTCACCCCTTTACTTGGCTTCGGATTCACCGCCACTATTCCTGTTCCATCTCGTGCTCCGACGTCGTTCTCAGCCATTATTATCTCCCTGGACACTACTGTCACTGCCACTGGCTGTTTTATATTATTTAATTATTAGTCTTGCACTCTTGCTGCTGGTGGGGAAGTTGATACCTTTTTGTTTTGGTCGTATTTTACAGAAGTCAGAAGATGACAACAATATAAAATATAAAGAGTTATTGATATCCCATTAATGGACAGGATTCATCAACACCAGGAAATAGGAAAATGATATACTCACTGACAATCTCACAAATAATTTTATAAACTCTCTCATTGTAGCTACAGTGATTCACTGTAAATCACTGTAGCTACAATGATGAGTTTGTAAATTTATTTGTGAGATTGTTAGTGAGTGTATCACCACTCCCAGGGAATAAATTATTGGGTGATATAACTTGGAGTATGAGGTAAAATTGAATTACAAAAGAAAATAGAATTATTAGTATTATTGGATTTGTATTAAATGAATGAGTTATATCAAATATTTAGTAGTATATTTTTAATATTTTTGACTTTGTGAATATTTTGCAGGGATACTGATATCCATATTGATGGTCGGATACATATGCAAATATCGATTCCAAAATTTTTAACATATATGGATGAATTGAGGATAAGAGACTTCGGTTGCGGGTGCGAATATCCAAAAAATTATGGATATTCTATATGTGTCATTAATCCTCTTAATTTAACATATTTGTGAAATAATAATTAAATTTATATTTTATATATTTTTATTATGATTTTTAATTCTTGTGTAAGTCAAATACTGTTTAGGATGCTCAATAGGAAAATAGACATGAAATCTGGATTTTGAAGACCTAGAAGCTTAAAAAAGCCTAGAGATTGAGTTTGAATATGATATAAAAGAATTGACCATGTTTGATTCGTCGTTGGATGAGCTTATTGTAGAACTGGCCACACATGATTATAATTATTAAAAAATAATATGTATGTGAGAGAGAAAAAATATGCCACAATTCACCTTTCAGTGGATTGATGACATATTTGGCCAAATGTTTGCCAATTATCAAAAGAAAACAAATATTTTAATTTACTTTTGAAAATCTTTTCAAATGTTGGCAAATGATGAAGAAAAAATAAAAAGGCTTTAATTTGCTTTGCAAAAGTATTATTGAGGTGTCGAGCATCTCACCTATAAATAGAGGTGCTCAACATCTTATTTCTCAGCCCGATTCCATGATTTTTTCTCTGAGAATTTGTGGAGTCTCAGTTCTTGTGTGTTTTATTTTTTTATTGTAATTTCTCTTTCTTTAATTAATAAAGTTATGTGTGTTTTTATTCAAATGAGGAGTATCTAATTTATTTCCAAATGAGGCAAAATGGTGAAGCTCTTGGTATAAAAATAAAAATAATTTTTAATTATATTATAAATATAGATTGTGTTATTTCCCGATTAATATTTGTATTTTTATTATTTCTCATTTTTGTGGGAATCTTGACTTTCTTGTAGACAGTGCATGGATCGTCCGTTGTGGGTTTATATTGATTAGCATAGATAATACTTGAACCCCACAATTTATGTTATTTCTTGTTATTGCATTATTATTATTTATTGTTATATGAGAGTCTTGCCTTGAATCTGCCGTTGTGGATCTATATGACTGACACATATTCTACTTGATCTCCATAATTTATTTTATTTCTGTACTTTTCTCATATATTGTGGGAGTCTTGACTCTATGTAGACAGTCCTTAGATCTGATATCGTGAATCCATATTGAATGACATATTCTACTTGATCCCCATAATAATTTATGTTGTTTCTTATTTTTAATTTCTGCACTTAATCATTAAATAAATTAATTGAGAAATAATAACAATTTATATGTTATAAAAAGTAAAATTATTTTTATATTTGAAATAATAAGAGTGGATCCCATAGCCCCAGTATTTTATTTTATTATTGCAGTCTAATTTAAAATTGTTCATCACTTAATCAATTCAGCCTTTTTATTTTGTTCTTATATTGTTATTTTATTCTACTAAATCTATTGCATGTGGATCGATCATGGACTCACCAAATTATTTTATTATTTCGACACACTTATTCTTAGGAGTAAAGAACCACATTGTGAGTGTGTCAATTTTTTGGTGATGTTGCCGGGGAATATAATTAGTAGATAAAATAATAATTTAACATCCTTGGATTTTGGAATTAAAGGCTTTGCCTGAATGATTGAAGTATGCATTTCCTGGAAATGAATAGACTTACCCTTTGATAATTTTTTCTCCCTTATAAGCGATCAAAAATGTAAGTTGCTAAATGTTTTGAGAGAACATAAACTGGAAATTGGATGAACTATAAGAGATATAAAAGGCATTAATCTTTTGATATGCTCAGATAGAATACATTTATAAGATAATGACATAACATATTGTCAACCCCAAAGAAGATTAAACCCTCACATGAAAGAAGTGGTAGAAACATAAGTCCTTAAAATTCTTGATCTATTATTTATCTATCTTATCTCTGATAGTAAGTGGGTAAGACTTACACAAGTTGTGCCTAATTAGTCTGGAATAACTGTCATAAAAAATGCTAAAGGAGAGCCAATCCCAACTCGAATCTCATCTAGTTGGCGTAAGTGCATTGATTATAGAAAATTAAATGACGCCACTAGAAAAGATCATTTTCCTTTAGTATTTCTTGACCAAAATTTGGAAAGAGTAACAAGACATCCCCACTATTGCTTTCTTGATGGTTTCTCAGGTTATTATCAAATTCTCATAGTTTTAGAAGACCGGAAAAGACCACATTCACACGTCCTTTTACAATATTTGTATTTAGGAAAATGTCATTTGAACTTTGTACATGCCAAAATTGGGTCGAGGGCAAAATTTTCTTTTCACTTCGAACCCAATACCGAATAAAGCCCATAGACAAAGGTCCAGCTGAGAGTCTGAATACCAAAAAAGCCCAGGGTAAAGCCCAAAGAAACCTTATTCCACTTGCAAATAAGGATTAACGCATAAAGCCAAGCCAAGAAACAGAATATAAACATACCACAAATCATTACCAAACTTTCACTCTTTTCCCAAACATGATACATATCCTCCACATGCAGAGATTTATGATCACTGAAAGTTTACGTTTTAAACATGTTATGGGGACCCCATTCCCATGTGCTAAATCAAAGAAATCATATTTCTCCACCTATAAATAGAAGCAGAATTCAGAGTGTAAGGCAGACAAGCTTTTCCAATCTCATACAAGCCTATATTCTCTGACACAAGCTCTCAGAATTTTCCATTCCCTAAACACTTGTCACCGCCCTCACGGCCACTCAAAGAAAGATAAGGTAATAACAAGCCTTGCTTTCACATTTTACTTGTTTATTGTTCATTTCATACTACTGACTTGAGCGTCGGAGTGCCCCCGGCACCCACCACACCGGTGGGTAGTCTACTCTCACTCACTCTACCTTTGTTTTGCAGGATCGCTAGTGCCATCAACCTACAAATTCTGATTGTGAACCTCGGCCGAAATCCAGCGTTCACAATTTGGGACCCACCGTGGGGCCTTAACGATTCATAGCATGTGAAGATCTATCATCCTACAATTCTAAAAAACACAATCATTCATGGCTTCTAGCAATGAGCAAACACCGGATCCAGTAGCATCGTAACTGGCCATGCTCCAGGAACGATTGCAAACTTTGGAAGAAGAAAACCAAACCATGCGAAATTCCAACATAAGCTTTCAAAAGCAGTTGGAATTAATCTCATCCACTTCTCAACATCGTAACACCCCTGATCAACCCAAAAATCATGTCATTCCATATAACCTCTTGGAAACATTCAACGAAGTGGCAGAGGAAAATCCAGTAAATGGCGACCAGAGGAACCTACCAATTTCGCCACTCGACCAAGCACAACATGTTGTATCCACCATGAGCAGGGAAATGATGGATTTTAAAGATGCAATTATGTCCAGCCTACCGGGGGTGAGACTTCCGATAAAAAAAAAGCAGAGCAAGGACCGTTTTTGACACTCCCTTCTTGGAGACCATCACATCTGTTGAGCTGCCATGAAAATTCAGTTCACCGGATATGAAGTTATATGATGGATCCACTGATCCAGACGACCACGTTATTCACTACAAATACAAAATGATGTCAACTGGCCCGACCCCTCACCACTGGGAGGCTGGAATGTGCAAATAATTTGGAGAAACATTAGCCGGTCCAGCCCTTACCTGGTTCATCAATCTTCCATACAGGTCCATCGAATCATATCAACAACTAGCAGACAAAATTATGGAACATTTCGCAAGCTCTTGCAAGCTTGAAAAAAATACTGACGACCTCAATGCTATCCAACAGTGAATGGGGGAATCCTTGCGAAACTACGTGGCTCGCTTCAACAAAGAAATGATGACTATTCCAGATCTTCATCAACCAACAATTGTGGAAGCTTTCGGAAACAGTTTACTCTCTGAGAGTGGACTCTACAAAAAATTAACCAAATTTCGATGCTACACAATGGACCAAGCCATGACATGAGCCCAAATAGAAATCAGGTGGGAAGAAGATAAGAGGAATAAAAGGAAAGACAATTCCTCCAACTTGTAAAATGAAAGAATTCACCATGCTTCCAAACGACATAAAGAATTCGCAAATATGATGCATAGTCATCTTTCAGATAAAAGGAATCATCAAAGAAAAGAGCATCAACCTCTTCGTAAAGATTATGATCGACGACCTCTACCATACAGAGCCTATGAGAGAACTCCAGTAGACAAACCGAGGCTCCCAGACTATAATTTTTCTATTTCCTCAGGAGAATTGGTTTCGGTCCTTAAGAAGATGGGGACTGAGGTGAGATGGCCCCCACGCAACAGAGAAAGCTCCAAAAAGAATGACACCAATAAATGGTGTGAATTCCATCGGGACTATGGCCATACTACAGCTGAATGCGTAGTATTGAGGCTGGAGGTCCTAGAGCTACTGAACAAAAGATTTCTGAGGGATTTACTTACAGAGAAAGGAAAAGCTACTTTAGCCCGAAGAAACGAAAGAGACGACCAGGGGATGCTCCAATTCCACCTCCAGCAATTGACAATACATTGAATTTCATTTCAGGGGGATCAGAAGTCAGTGGGGTTTCCTACTCAGCGGCCACCCAACGACATACCAGGGCAATCACGGTGAACATTCCTCACTCTACAATGTCCTTAGAGAGGATGTTTACCAACCTGACCATGGAGTTTCCAGACGACATCGACTCTGGTAGTATGAATCCACATCATGATGCTTTGGTGATTTCCTTGCAAGTGGCGAATTTTATGATTAAACGAGTGCTAGTGGACACAGGCTCTTTAGCCAATATCATCTTCGCTGCAGCCCTTGCAGACATAGAAACCGAGCTACAGAAAATAAACAGGCGAACAACGATGTTAATTGGGTTCAGTGGTGAACAAAAATTCACCATGCGAGAAATAATACTTCCAGTCTACGCGGGAGGAATCAACAAGATAACTAATTTCTTAGTCTTAGATTGTCCTTCAGCCTACAATCTTATCATTGGTAGACCATGTATTCATGAAATGAGAGCAGTGTCATCCACTTATCACCAAGTTCTGAAATTCCCTACAAAGTGGGGGATCCAGGAAATAAGCGGAGACAGTGCTGCTTCAAGAGGATGCTACCAGACGACATTGAAAGCCAAAACTCATTCTGCATAGCAATTACAAAACGGACCTCTTTGTGTGGAGCTGACACTACCCAACATTGAAGAACTTGATGAGGTCCAAATTCATGCAGATCACAAGACTCAAGTATGAGCAAATTTGGTCGACTTTTTGCTGAAACGACACAACCAATTCGTATGGTCACACAAATATATGACTGGGATCGACCCTAAATAGATTACCCATAAGCTCCATGTGGATCCAGACTACCCTCCTATCAGACAAAAGAGGAGAAAAAATGAATCAAATTATCGATGAAGAAGTTCAAAAATTACTATAGAATGGTGCCATCAAGGAAGTCCAATTCCCATAGTGGCTAGCCAATGTGGTAGTAGTGCGAAAGAAAAATGGAAAATGGCGAGTCTGTATTGATTTCAAAGATCTGAGCAAAGCTTGCCCGAAAGACTCGTTCCCACTACCTCACATCGATTCATTGGTTGATGCTACAGCCGGACATGAATTGTTGAGTTTCATGGACGCATATTCTGGCTATAATCAAATCCTCATGCATCCAGAGGATCAAGAGAAGACTGTTTTTGTCACCAATAGAGGAATTTTTTGTTACAAGATAATGCCCTTCGGCCTCAAAAATGCTGGAGCCACCTACCAACGAATGGTCAACAAAATATTCTCTCAACAAATTGGGAAAACAATGGAAGTCTACATAGACGACATGCTGGTGAAGTCTTCAAAATCAGAACAACATCTATAGAACTTGGGATAAACATTCAACATAATGAACAAGTATGGGATGAAGTTGAACCCAACTAAATGTGCATTTGGAGTCGCTTCAGGGAAATTCTTGGGATACATTGTCACTCGACGAGGAATTGAAGCGAATCCGGACCAAATAAAATCCATACTTGATATCCCCTCTCCTTCGGACCCAAAAGATGTCATGCGACTAGCAGGGAGAATTTCTACTTTAAACATATTCATCTTCAAGTCTACAGACAAAAGTTTTTTGTTCTTCTCAGCAATTAAAAAAGCAAAAAGTTTTGAATGGACTCCAGCCTGCGAAGAAGCTCTAAAAGAACTCAAGCGGTACTTGACATCTCCACATTTATTGTCGAAGCCAGTCGACAATGAAAGGTTTTTCCCATACTTGGGAGTCTTGGAACAAGCTATGAGTGCAGTCTTGATCATAGAAGAGAATGAAATACAACTCCCAGTCTACTATGTGAGCAAGGCATTACTTGATGCAGAGTCACGCTACCCACATATGGAAAAACTGGTGTTGGCCTTGGTAATAGCAGCAAGGAAGCTTCGACCCTACTTTCAAGGGCACCCAATCACAGTTTATTCTTCATACCCATTGAGGAGCATACTACATAAGCCGGAGTTGTCTGGAAGATTAAAAAAATGGGCAGTGGAACTGGGAGAACACGACATCACTTACCAACCTAGAATGACAATTAAGTCTCAAGCCTTAGCAGATTTCGTGGCTGATTTCAGTCCCAGCTTACAAATTACGACAGATATAGAAGTGAATTCAATCCAGACGACACCATCTTGGAAGCTCTCAGTTGACGGTTCCAGTAATAAAAAAGGTTACAGTCTAGAGGTCATAATTACTTCTCCTGACGGTGATGTACTACAACAAGGTATCAAATGTGGTTTCAGAGTTACAAATAATGAGGCAGAGTATGAATCATTGATAGCGGGTCTGAACTTGGCCAGTGAACTTGGAGCAAAGAAGATAGAAGTAAAGTCTGACTCTCAATTGATAGTCAACCAATTCCAAGGTTCATATCAAACACGAGATCCTCAGATGGCATCCTACCTGCAGAATGTGAAAAAAATCCAGTCGACATTTCAAGAACTTACAATAACTCAAGTCCCAAGAAGTAAGAATTCACAAGCAGACGCGTTGGCTACTCTTGGATCAACAATGCACGAAGACAAACCTCAGTCTATTCCAATAGTATACTTGAACTGGCCAGCAATTTGGAAGGAGGACAAAGAGGTCACCTCTATCACTCCAGATGACTCATGGATGACACCACTTGTGATATATCTGCAAGAGGGGCTGCTTCCAGAAGATAAAACTGAAGCAAGGAGAATTCAAAGGCAGGCCGCAAGATTCACCTTATTCGACGGACAGTTGTTGAAAAGGTCATTCACTGGACCCTACTTAAAGTGTCTTACTCATGAACAAGCACAACATGTGTTGTTAGAACTACATGAAGGGGAATGTGGAAATCATTCTGGAGGACGTAGTCTTGCACTTCAAGCCCATTCGACAGGGTATTATTGGCCTACCATGAGATCTGACTCGGCAAACTACACAAAGAAATGTGAGAAATGCCAGAGGTTCGCTCCAATTTCACACCTTCCTTCTAAGAAGCTGAATCCCATCCTATCTCCATGGCCATTCATGAAATGAGGAATGGATATTGTAGGGAAACTCCCAACTGCCCCGGGACAACGAGTCTACATGCTGGCTCTAACAAATTACTTTTCAAAGTGGATTGAGGCAGACTCTTTTGCCAAGATACGAGATCAAGAAGTTCAAACATTTATCTGGAAGAACATCATATATTGATTCGGCATTCCCAAAGAGATTGTGACTGATAATGGCTCACAATTTATCAGCTATCATTTCCAAGACTTCTGCAAAAATTGGGGAATCAAACTAAGTTTTTCATAGGGGTGGCAATTTGGGTCAGGATTCGTTTATTCGTTCGATTCGATTCGCTTTAAAGCGAATACGGGTTTGGAAAAATGGATTCGTTTAATAAATGGGTCAATTCGATTCGATTCGTTTATTAAACGAATCGAATCCGAATTTGAGGTCATCAATTCGTTTATTCGTTAAGGATTCGTTTATTAGACGAATCATAAACGAATCGAATCCGAATCGAATTCGTTTAATACCCGTTTAATATTATTACAAATTTACCCTAAAATTTTTCAAATATGTGTTTAATTATACAATGGATATTTTAGTAATTTACGTTTAACCTAAAGATTTTACTTAATAACATTTCCCTTCCTGCAGCCGCCTCTCTCAATCACTAAACCTAAAACTCTCTAAACCTAAAACTCTCTCAATCGACAATCGCAACCTAAAACTCTCTCAATCGACAATCGCACGGCGCACGCTCCAGTTCTTCGTCTTCAGTCTTCACGCACGCTTCAAGCTTCGGTTCTTCTTCTTCTTCTTCTACAGCCTTCACGCTTCGGTTCTTCTTCTTCAGCCTTCCTGTAAGATTTTGGTATGTTAATTTGTTGTATTTGTTGGAGTTGGTTCTATGGGTGGTTAAATACGTGAGTTGTTTTAGGTTTGAGGGTACTGTTTCAGCCTTCCCTGTTTGTTCATGTTCATGTAGATTGTTCATGTAGATTTTATTACACTTTTTTAATTAAAAAAATGGAAGCTTTGATGTTTATATGAAGTTGATTCCATTGTAGTAGGCTTCCAAGGCCTGCAACAATTTAGTTTTGTTGTGAAATTGGAGCTTATTCATTTTTTCAAACTTCTGTTTTATTTTCCTTTTCTGTTTTCTTGTCATGTTTGCTTATAGAATAAGAGGAGAATAAAAAACAGATTCTAATTCTGTTGTTTAACTCTTAATAGAAACCATTTTTGCGTCTGAGATTGAATTCTACTTATTAAAACATGCTATTTAGACTAACTGCTTTCTTATGTTCTGTTCATAGACCCCTTTTATTTTGGTGTAGAATTAAAAGATATTGGTGGCATTTAGAATCCAAAGAGATGGCTTGGCATTAGGAGAAAAATATGAAAAGTGATGATTTTAGAAACTTGAAAATCTACTCCAGATTAAGTACTACTTGCTGCTGTATTTGCTGATTCTTTTTATTTACAGGGAAATGGATACCAACGAAATTGATATGGTGTACACAATTGATGACTCTCCAAGCATTGATGATTTAGATAATTCAATTGAAATGGAAGAGGAGATGAAAAAAGTTTGCCAGCGACAAATGAAGAAGCAAGTGTTATTAAGTGTTATTAATTATTATGCAATTGATTTATAATTTGAATTTTGGAGTTTGTTTTATGTATTTTAAGACTATAACAATGAATATGGTATGGATTATGGAATAGATGGTTAGATTTTGACATTTTGTATTTTATTTTGATTAAACGAATCGAATACAAAATTCGATTCGTTTAATTTTGATATAAACGAATAAACGAATGAAATGCGAATAATAAACGAATCGAATGCGAATAGTAAACGAATCGGATGCGAATGGTAAACGAATAATAAATTCAATTCGATTAGTTTGATTTATGTAAACGAATAAACGAATTGAATACGAATATTCGTTTATTAAACGAATCGAATTCGAATCCTAGTATCAGAATTCGTTTAATAAACGAATCGAATTCGAATTTAGTGCATTACAATTCGATTCGTTTAGAATTCGTCACGAATTCGATTCGTTGATTCGTTTTGCCACCCCTAGTTTTTCAACCCCTCGCTTCCCACAAGCTAATGGTCAAGCCGAATCTTCCAACAAGACTATTTTAAACACTTTAAAGAAAAGATTGGAAAAACCAAAAGGCTCATGGGCGGATGAACTTCTTGGAGTCTTGTGGTCTTACAGGACGACTGTCCGTTCCTCTACAGGAGAAACTTCTTTCTCTCTCGCATTCGGAACAGAAGTTGTGATACCAACTGAAGAGAGCATTCCGTCTCCCCACTACCAATGGCTCAGTGATGATTCTAATCGACAACTCATTAGCTTAAACATGGATACAATTGACGAAGTGAGAGATCGTTCATCCATTCGACTAGCAACACATCGACAAAGAATGGCCAGGTACTTCAACAAAAATGTCAGAACCAGAACCTTCAAGGAAGGAGATTGGGTACTTCGAAGAGTTTTTCAAAATACCAAAGAAGCCGGAGATGGTAAATTAGGGCCAAATTGGGAAGGTCCATACGTCATCACAAAAGTTGTTGGACATGGAGCCTACAAATTACAAACGACAGATGTGAGACAAATTCACAATAGTTGGAATGCGATTCACCTCAAACGATTCTACCAGTAATGTACGCATGCTTTTGTTTAAAATTGAAGAATAAAAGTAGAATATTGCTTTTTGTAATTCGATTCGACAAAATAAAAACCCGATTGAAAATAATCCCAAAATACCATTTAACTGCTTCATTGTTCAAAATACAAAAGGCAACAACAAAACATAAAATTATTAACAGTTTAATTTTTCGGAACTTCTTCCGGGATAACTTTGGCAGCAACTTTAACATCAGAGGCATGAATTTCTTCAACATGTCCAGCTGGCTCAACCTCCATTTGACCCACTTCTTCACACTTCTTCTCCGTCTCTTAAATTCCAGCCGCCTCCTCGGCATCAATGATTTCTTTCCTAGCCTCCTTGGAGTCGACTTCTTCACCCTTCCCTTCCACATCACCTTCGTCGGAGGAAGAAAGCCCCGCAATTAGTCGATCATACTCTCGAATCCACTTCTGTGGTTCCCATGCGACGGTTTTTCCTTCAAGGAAATCCTTCATCAGATTACTTTGTTCTCTCATCATAGACTCGAGAGCAATCCCTTCAATCTGCTCAACTAATTCTCCATTCTCTTTCCTCAAATTGTCGAGTGCATCTTTATACCCTTCAATGGTAACCTCAGAAACTTCCCTCTCGACCCTAAGAGTAGCCATCGCCTCCTTCAATTCTTTTTCCATCTATGTAGTCTTCTTTTTCAAACGATGACCTTAATTCTGCCACCTCTTTTTTCATCGCAGCCATCGACTTCTCCATCTCCCTTTGCTTCCTCTTATTCGACTCGACGTACTGCTGCATGTATAAGTTACACTCCATTGCCTGTGAAACATGTTAAGTTAGACATCATTCGACAAAATTTATAAAGTACATTTTGAGTTTTTCTTTACTAACTTGATAAGTCAGTGTTGCGGCCTTCTTCATTGTTTCAACATGACTGATCTTAGATAACCTTTGTTCATCCTCTTCCAACAAAAGCTTCTTAATAAAAGGGTTGAGGCTTGACGGGTCCGAAATAGCAGTCGACCTAGATGGAATCTTGATAATGATATTGTCAATGTCCTCTTCAATTTCAAAAGCTTTCCTTTTTGCTCATTTGATGACTATTTTAGTCGACTGCCCCTTAATCTTAGGAGTTCCATTCAACGTAGCTTGTTGTAGTTCAGGGACCTCAACCTCTGGTTCCTTCACCTTAAGCTTCCTAGCTTTCTTACGACTCTTCAACTCGTCGATTGAAGATACCTTAACATGTCCTGACATTATATCCACTGCGCATAAAATTTCCCTTGGAGTTAAAGGCTTTATAAATAATTCATTTCCGTATAATGCTCGAATCGACCAAGTACAGTAGATGACTTCCAATACGTGTTTACAAAGTACCAAATGGGTAGATATACCTTCTGATTCGAAGATTTCTTTCCACACTAAAGTTGCCCTTAATCTCTTTTCTACCAAGACAATTCTCCAATCTCGTTGTTCGGTTGGAAGAGCAAGAAGAGCTTTTGTATTTGATATGATCTGGGGGGTTCTGTCGAACAATCTATTTCAAAACAGACCTGCAGAACAAGCAATCAAACTTGTTAGCTTCATACGACAATCGCATTCATGAGATATCACAAGTAAAAAAAGATGATACTCACTAATTAAACTCCAATACTCTGAGATACGACCCATTCCAGCCGACCTAAACACACCCCCACCCTCACAAAGAAATAATTTTTACTGCCAATTTCCCCTATCATTTTTTGGAAGCCCCATTACTAATTGTTCCTTCTTTCGACGAAGATACAGAGTATATCTCCCTTTCTCAGTTATATGCTCCTTTAGGTAGTACGTGAACACTACATCCTTCACCTCAAAAAATAATCCTTGCTCAATAGCCAAACATTCAATCGACAACAAGATCCTCCAAGCGTTTGGCATCAACTGTGAAGGAGCAATCCCGTAATGGTCCAAAACTTCCCAAGCTAACCTCTGAATAGGGAATCTGAGCCCATCAGCAAACAGTCGTACATAAAACCCAATCCATCCGGGAATTTTGTAATCAAATCTTTCAGTCGGCAAAGGTACTTTCAATTCCATAGAATTAGGGAATCTATACTTACACCTAATTTCCCTCAGTGATATTTTTGTCATACGACTGACATGGTTCTTAGTTAGCAAGTTCGTTGGTTCACTAGTACTAACTGTCCCACTCGACTCTCCCACTATTGATAAAGTCCTAAGAGGTATTTCATCCACAGGAGTTTCATGCGATAATTCCGTAACTGGCCCTTCATCGGAAATCAGTTGACGCGACCAGTCCCTGAGAGATCTATCTTCACTCGACCCACTCGATGATACTTCTACATATTTGTCTATTTGGGCTCCTAAGCTCTCTAGGGATTCTCCACTCGACATATTTCTCTAGACTAACATACAAACGAATAATTTCTAGAAAATAGGTTTCATAAATATCAAACTCCTACTCAACTTTACAAACAAAATTCCACCAAACAACATACGACTCAAGAGATCAAACAACCTAAATTGGCTAAGAACAATTTGAAGCTACTCTATGAACATTCAAAGTAAAGAAGAACACGAGGAAAGTTTGAAGAATACCTTAGAACCTTGATGCATTTCTCCCAACTTGTGGATCTTTGTGAATGAAACAAATGAACCCATAAGCTCTCTTCTTATACTACATTTTGGCGCTCATTTTCCCGCCGAAAAATTACCTCGAAACTCACGTTAGGGTTGGCATTATTTAATAAATAGAAGCGCCTAGAATCCTCTAGAGTAGTATCGTCGAATGAAGAGGAACCAAAATGAAATAGCGTTTAGAAAAGTTCATAAATCCTTACAACCTGGCTTGACAATCGACTAAGATTTTCAATCAAACCATCATTTACCAATTTTATAGACGTCTAACACCTATGTGGCCCAATTTCATATGCATTAATTTAGTATTATTTAATTCCGATCTATTACTTGTATTTTCCTCTACATTAAAGGCATCTCTATATGTTTCCAAAATATAGAGACCGTTAGATAAAGAACATTATCTTTATCATATAAATATAAATCACCATCTTTAATGTTTATTTTATATTCTTCTTTATCTACTATCAGTTAAGATATTTTTTATCTGATAAGAGGAAGCATATAAAAACAGTCATAGAAATCTAATTTACATTCATTATGGAGATATAGAACATCTGTTCATATGGCTCTGACATCCAATGTCTCGCCATTGCCAACTCTAAGCTAGATCTCTCATATGTTTAACCTTCTATTAACTCTTATGGAGTTGCAAATATGAGTAGGACTACCAGTGTCTAACACCCAACCACTATTTGCATCTAAGGCTAATGAGATGTCAATAATATGAAAAATACAAAGGGTACCTGGGGTTCCTGCTTTTCATTTCAGCTCTAGACAATCTTTCTACCAGTATCCAGACTTCTTGTAGTGTAGACATACGAACGAGATACGAGCAGTCTTGCAGTTTGTTTCTTGAAATATTTCTTCTTATATCCCATTGTAATCTTCTTAGATTTCCTAGAAATCTTTGAAGAGTTTTCTCCACCATGGATGTACAAAGTGGGATTCCCTTTCTTCAAATCATGTTATGCCTAGCGTAACATATTATGAAGCTCTTCATATGTGGCTTGCATCAAATGCATCACAAAGCCAACATATGTACCGGGTAAAGAAGACAAGATCAGATATTGGCCTATCTAATCATCTATCTAAATGTCCAGTCATTCCATATATCGGATCTGGTCAATCATGTTCCAAACATGAATACTAACCACTCATTTATCCTTGAACGTAGCATGGAAAAATTCCTTAGACCTCCGAAATATCTCAATTTCTTGATTTGTTTTGAACAACTTCTTGAGTGCTTTTGTAATGCTCCAAGCATTTGGTACATCTACGTACAATCTAAGCAAATTAGAAATAAATTAGAAAGATATTGGATTGAGTGTAACATACCTCAATTGTTCTGATTCCAAGTCAAAACGGATGTTCATCTCGTACTCTAAGTAGTTGAAGACTCCTTATCAAAAATTTGAGCTAATAGATTTGCGGAAGCCATCTACAAGACAACATTTAAACACTAGCACTACATATTTCATTTCAATATAAAAACACTAATTGAATATGGAATTTTAAATTTATTAGTGTCATCCAAGTACTTTATGTAATTCTTTAATCTCCCTTAACGGAAAAATAGAAATTTGACTATCAAAATTTCATAGCGGGAAGTGTATCACATGACATTTACTCCAGCCTCACACTAATGACGATATTGGCCTTTATAAACTCATTAGGTAGACCTACAAGGTCAATCACTTCATGTGACTCCTAGTTTTGTCCTGAACCGTTTCTTATCCTCGTTTATGTAATTCCTTAATCTCCCTTAACAGAAAAATAGAAATTTGACTATCAAAATTTCATAGCGGGAAGTGGATCCCATGAAATTTACTCCAGCCTCACACTAATGATGATATTGGCCTTTATAAACTCATTAGGTAGACCTATAAGGTCAATCACTTCATGTGACTCATAGTTTGGTCCTGAACCATTTCTTATCCTCACACTAATGACAATATTGGATTAAGATGTGTTCTAGGTGTATACTTGTCAATGTGCACTAATGAGCTTCGTATGTACACCCTTACATTAATGATGATATTGGGTGATTACGTTAATCCATCAAGGTACATCTAATGTTTTACCGGAGCGACCTAAGTTTCGAGTACTTATACTCTCATACTAATGACGATATTGGATATAAGTAGTAAGAACTCATTCATCTCCGTACTGACAAGACAGATCATCTAATAATGCTCCAATATTATTAATACCTTATTACTTAATTAAAGTAATCACCTAATCATGAGAGATTTATGACAATCAAGTCATTAACATGCTTGGGTCAAAAATAAAATTTTAATTTAAAACATGCAATGCATATCCAATATAACTTGTGCATAATTAAATTAAAATATAGAGGCATAGATTCAAATACATGTCTAACATGCAACATGTATTTTTTGGTTAAGCTTTGCACTAATACCATTCTATTAAGGCAGATGTGGAACCCCTAGGATCATATCGGTATCCCACACAGCGGAAATGGGTCTAACCCATGGATATCAAATATTAGTGTAATTTTAAAATATTAAATGAAATATTATATTCAATTACGAGTGTATAGGAAAACACCGGGACTGAATCGGAGTCCGGAAGCTCAAGAAATAGCGAAAATAAAATTCATCGCGCGACACGTGCGCAGTACGCGCGCGCACTGATAATTTTTTTTTAATTTTTTTTTTTCAAATCTTTCAGCTCTCTGGAAAGAGAGCTGAATGTATTAGGGTATTTTACCTTAATATCTTCCAACCTTCCCTAAACACTTCAAAAAACACCAAAAATTAATTTTTAACAACAAAAACAACATCAACACATGTTATAGAATAAAAATCAAGTTTTTCAAAATATCAAATACTTTTACAAAAAATATAAATTTATTCTAAATACTCACTTGCGTAAATTTTGAATCCAAAACACAAACCAAATTAGAATCCCACAATAAGTGACTCGTGAACAATTCTAGGTCACCCAAAAGTGGTGAAGTGATTCTAAAATGGTAGACTTACCTCTAAGCTATTATCTAGAGTTCCAAACTCTAATTTTATGTCTATGTCTAACATAAACATTTTGACCCAGTTATAAGCATATTGTGTTTATACTTCCAAAGTATTCTAACACAATTAATTAGCCTAATTTCAACATTATGTATCTAATACATAATTCAACACTATATGTCTCACTAATGAAAAATATAGCTTTTGGAGAAGATCAAACTTACCTAGAAAGGTTGATTCAAATATCCAATCTACTTCTCATTGTTGAAATGTTTGGAGAACTTCCAAGGATTAGCAAGTTTGACTCCAAGATCCAATCTTGATTCTAATGCTAGGAAGCATCACCCCAAGATCCAATCTTGATTTCTCTTAGATGAGATGTTGTAGAGACCTCACAAAGCTTCTCTAAACACTTCTCTAACTTAGACCAATTTCTCCAAGAATTACTTGTATTTAGTTTTCTCAAGTTTTTGCTTTGCTTAATTAAAATCTTACTAAAGCTTTCTATTTATAGCAAAACTTAGGCAATTTTTAATTAATAAAGGTTGTAATCAACTTTTAGGTGAGTTTAATCTAATTTGTCCAAATATGTATAATTAGGTGTGACTAATCTCCATTATCTACTATTTTGATTTAATCCAATTAAATCAAGCCAAAACCACATATTATTACATACTTACAATTACCATAATATCCTCAAATGGTAAAGATAATTATGATTTTACAATTAAGCCCTTGTGTAATTATTGAATTAATCCAATTAATCCAATTAGGTCAAATTAAATAATCAATGTGATCCAATAACACTTGATTATTTTAGTTGATAATTATAATATCGAATATTATCTTTTATCAAAATTAATCGGCTACCCAAGTGCTCAACAAGTACACTTTATATTGGGACTCTCTAAGTTCAGACACGTTCGTCATATAAGCCTAGCAAATATGTACGCAATTCGGCCACCTCCGAATTCGCAAAGAACACGAACGACCTTTCTAAACTATATAAGTCGAGGTCATCGCATATGTTTAACAATCATTCCGTCGTAGGCTATCCGAATTGTACTTAGGAAACATAGAATACACTGTCAAGTTTCCAAAGGCGCACATCTCATGTCGACATGTCCACGATTCTTTACAACTGATGCGATCCACCATAGGTGATCGGCTTTGGCCAAAGTCTTAAGAATCGTGACTTACTTACACGGATACTTAAACCCCTTATGATACACATACGGGCCGGCGAATCCTATCTTTACTCGCACTTGATTACTGAGTGCATCGGTCCACACCCAACGAACATCCAGAGGCCAGACCATTAAAGGTTTCTGACATATATGGCATCAAAGTGTGGAGGATCTCACACAAAATTAATGTTATCATATAGTCAAATGATCATATATGCTACTCGACTCGAGAAGATTCCTATTGACGGTGGTGTGTACTTCCAACTATTAGGAATCACCTGTGAATCATTCAGTATTTGGTCCAACCAATACCCACATGTCTATACGAGTTTACAAAGCTCATGGTACATCGGGTTAAACCATTGGAACTCTAATTCCAATATACGACATGTGCTAGTCTTCTAGGTTATAGGAATTCGACCGTATTCCAAAACCAACGATTAGGAATATATATACACTTTAAGAATAGTTTATAATAGTAACACTTATCCCAATATTTGACCACCTAGTGTCCAATATTACTACATAACTATTCTAAGGTTGATGTCATTCTTAGCATATTTATACATCAATCTAATATGCATAATGACAATACCATTAATAATGTTTGAAATGAAAATATAATTATTTTATTAATAAATAATAAAATATAATGTACTATATATTATCTGGATTGGCGCTCCAAGCACCAACTCCAACAAAACCAACCAACAAACTACTACAAATCCAAGTAAGTCTAACGATACTTAATGAACCAGGTTAGTAAAAATAAATACATGACTTTGATAGAATTGTCACTGTCACACATTATACAAGCCTACCGAATTGGGGGCGACTATAGACATTATATTTTTACGTATAGCCCGATGATGAGTCCCGTTTAGGGGCACCGTTTGAAAGTTCGGAAAGTTGCAAGATTTAATGCCGAAAGGGAAAGAAACTCTAGAGAATTCAGTAGAGTAGCCAAATCCAGGTCGGACATCACCTATATCTGGCCAGCCTTTTCTCGGACCATAAAATCTGGCAGGACATACCCTGAAAATCCTAAATCCGGCCGGACATAGGATAATTATTTGTGAACGTGCACATTATCAGGTACTGAAATCAAGTGATCTGATTAATGTCCGTTCATACATAGGCATGGTAAAATCCGGATATGGATCCGGGTCCAGCCAAATCCGGACCCAGATCTAGAAGCATTTTCATTACCTCATGTCCAGACTCGGGTAAATATACACGGGTCTGGATCCGGGTCTACGTGGTCCAGATCCGAATACCCATTTTTATTTTATTTTTTTAATTTTTAATTGTATTACTTTACATTTATATTTGTATTTTGTCATAATTATCCTATGTCCGGCCGGATTTAGGATTTTCAGGGTATGTCCTGCCAGATTTTATGGTCCGAGAAAAGGCTGGCCAGATATAGGTGATGTCCGACCTGGATTTGGCTACTCTACTGAATTCTCTAGAGTTTCTTTCCCTTTCGGCATTAATCTTGCAACTTTCCGAACTTTCAAACGGTGCCCCTAAACGGGACTCATCATCGGGCTATACGTAAAAATATAATGTCTATATAAATATAATGTCAATTATTTTTTATTTTTTTAATTATTACTATCATATTTTTATTTATATATGTATTTTATTTTGTATTTTTTATTATATTCTAATTTATTATATATATTTATTTTTTTCGGGACCAGTGTGATCCCGGGTCCAGATCCGGATTCGCCCGGGTTCTAATTTAATTAACCCAGGTTCAGATATTTTAATTATGGACCCGATTTTTCCGGACCCGGGTCTTTCGGGTCCATGCGGATTCAGGCCAGGTCCGGGTAAATTTGACACCCATATCCATACATATATTTCAAATAAATATTCAGCCGAACATGTATCAAGCTGTCAGCCAGTGTGTAGATTTTCAAATATTGAAATCATGGACTTGATTGGAGTCCGGCCAGAGGTTTGTCTCAAAATAAACATCCAACCAGCTATGTATCGAGTTGTAGCTGACATCGCAGATTAACAATCATTGGATACAATGTGAGATTTGATTTTCCCTTCCATTTTCACCTCCAACATGTGCACTATAAATTAGTGCCGAAGCCATTCAAAAATGAGGACATTGAATAAAAAAAAGAATGGGCAACCAACATTGAATATACAAAGCTTGACCTAATCACATCTTTATTGTGTTTCTATGCTTCTAAAATATTTAACACGAATCTTTAACCTTATTTCAACCTCAGCTATGTTATTATACATCAAACACATAATATATCACCATATACTTCATTAATGATACTAAATTATTAAAGGAAGACATAATACGAAAGAGAGCAACAAAACTTTATTTGGTTAGCTTGGATCTGAGATCAATTCTTCAAAGTCTCTTCTTGATTGAAACTTATAAAGAATTTCAAAAACTTCTCTTACAAAATTTTTAAGATAAAAGTTATGAAATCCTTAAACATATCTAAAGTTTTATACTAAGGAATATGCCAATCATATTTACATTTTACGTTGGCAAATTCTCATTTGTCCAAATATGTATATTAGGTGTAATCTAGTAATTACATAAAAAAAAAACATGACTAATCAAATTAAATCAAGTGTATTCACACCTTTTAATACATATTTTATAATTACCAAAATATCTCTCTCTGTATACACATTATGAAATTATAATATTGCCCTTATGTGATTATTTAGTTAAAAAATAAATTTGATTAATTTCAATTAGTCTAATAAATAATTAATGTTATCCCACAACACTTAATTATTTTAATTAATAATATAATATCAAATATTATTTATTATCGCATACAATTGACTACCCAAGTGCTCAAAGAGTACACTTCAAATTGCATAACTCTCTAAGTTCGGTCACATTCGTCATATGACCCTAACTCATATGTATGTGATTTTGCCACCTCCGAACTACGAAAAACATGAACGACCTTTCCAAACTATATAAGTCAAGATCAATGCATATGTTTAACAATCCATCCGACGTATGCTATCTGAGTTATGCTTAGGAAACATAGATTATACCATCAAATTTCTAAGGTGCACATCTCATATTGTCGACATATTGATGATTCCTTGTCACAAATCAGAAACCCTATTTATGATAAAATGCGATCAACCCTAGTCGGGCGATTTTGGCCAAAGTCTTAAGAATCGTAACCATGAATGTGGATATTTAAGCCATTTTATGGTACACATACAGGCCGAAAAATCATATTCTGATGCACACATATTAATGAATGCATCGGTCCACACCCAATGAACATCTAACGGTCAGACCATGAAGGTCTCTGACATAAATGTCATCTAAGTGTGGAGGATCACACATAAAACCAATGTTATCATGTAGTAAAGGATCACATATGCTACTCGACTATTATAAGGTCGATGTCATTCTCAGCGCGCGCGCGCGCGCACACACACACACACACACACACATATATATATATATATATATTAAACCAATATGCATTGAGAAATAATGTCACAATAATAAAATTGAAATGAAAATATAATTATTTTATTAATAAATAATAAAATATTATACGATATATTATTCAGATTGGCGTTCAAGCACCAACTCCAACAAACGTTGTGGCCGATCCACTGCCGAATATGACCGAGAGTTCTCTTATTGAGTTTCTTCCAGACATTTTCTTTATCGGAATCTGATTTCACTCTTTTTTCTTCAAACATATCAAATAGATCTTTACAATTCAAAAGATATTCCATTCGAGGCTTCCAAATTGAATAATTAGTCGATGTCATCTTGATCATAGCACTTCAAGATGACTCTTATATTTCCATTTTTGAGTTTAAAATTTAAAATGACCAAATCAATAAATTTGGTGTTGATTTATACAAAACGGATGTCACTGTTACATCGAGAACGATATAAATAGGTGGATTTGATTGTTCGTTGGCCTAAAACCAATATTGGTATTAATTTGTAAATTTCATAAATTTTACGATTGAATTATAATTTCTGTAAGATTTGACCAATCTGCCAATTTCAGAGATTATATGAGACTTCGAAATTTCACAAGTACGTTGACGTGACAGACACGTAGCATGATGCCATGGAACTAACTAGATTGACAATGTTGACATGGTGATGATGTGCCTAGAGACGTGTCTAATGACGTGGCCTAACACACGGCAACTGACGTGACGCTGATTGAACTGATGATGTTAGCGTGTCAGTGATATGGCACATGTGGCAGATGACGTGTCAGTGACGTGGTGCTGACGTGGTCATTTTCAACCTTTAGCAGCGTGTGTTGCGAGTGGGATTCTCGCGCACTTCGCTAACCGATGCGATCATTGTAATATGATCTTTGTTTGATAGTCGAAACTCGTCTCATCGTGAAAAACCTAACGGTAAGCTCAAAATTAGATTTTTAGCACATTCGCGAAACTCAAATTTGTCGAGCCGAATTTCATTCTTCACCCCCAACGTATAACCAAAACTCATGATACCACTTGTTGTGATTCTCTAATTACTATAGAGTGTTTATGAGGAAAAATAATTTTATTACTACTTGAATAGAATTTACAAGTATTACAAAACTTGAAAAAAAAACCTCACACTTTACACTCTCAAAGTTCTCTTACTTAGAACTTATATTTGTTGGGATACTTAAACTCTCAAATGAGATTTCTATTTATAACTGAACACATGACTCAAAAGTGAACAAAAAATAAAAGAAGGTAGTTTGGTGGTTGCACCAAACTTTGATAATTATGGTCATAAATTTTCGGGCAGCTGGACATTTCACTTACAGGAAGATAGCCAATGACTGGAAGTTATACGGTGGGAGGAGTTTCTTCAAGAATCGGAGCAAAATTACTGGAGAGATAATGAAGAGGCACTGACGAATTGAACTTGAGCTTGACAATCATTCTCTCTAAAATGCCAATCGCTTTGGCGACCAAACAATGCCGTGGCTTAGGATTTACCGCCACTATACCATCACCCGCTGTGCTGCTCCACTTCAAGTTTAGCCTCTCATCAGTCGTTACCGTGTTATCTCCGTCGGTGATTACATTTTGTTTAGAATTAGAGCAATAAATTTGGGAATTAACGCCACATTTATTAACGGAAAACACAGTTAAAGTTAAACAACTAATTCTCGCATAAGTCCCCGATGGGTGTGGCTTGTAGACCCGGTCACGGTTCCGGTTCGGAACCGGAACTGAACCGAAATTGAACCGATTTTCGGTTCCAACCAGTTTCGGTTCTGATTCCGAAATCGGAACCGTAAATGACCGGTTCGGTTGGGGTTCCACCCCAACGCGAACCGGTCGGAACCGCTGGGTTCCAACAGGAACCCTACTTTCCCCAACGGCTAGTAGCCGTTGGGGAGGGCAGGGAGCCAACGGATCCCTGCCCTGATAAAAAAAAATTTAGCCGTTAATAACGGCTAAAAAAAATAGTAATATTAGGTGAATCTAGTAGTAGCGAACCGGTAATTCAAACAAGACTTAGCGCAGAGGATCGTTGGTTACTGCAACGAAATAAAAAAGCTAAGGATACGACAACTAATAACCCCGAATTAGATAATTATTTATCTACAAATTTCGAGTTTCCTACTGAATGTTTAGTTAGTAAAAATTTTAAAATCCTTGAATGGTGGAACCGACATCAAAATATATATCATGTTTTATCAATTATTGCTAAAGAGATATTGGCAGCACCTATTTCCACCGTTGCGGTTGAGCAAGCCTTCAGCTTGGGAGGCAATATATTGGAAGCTAGACGATCTTCATTACATCCAAGCACTCTAGAAGCAACAACTTGTGTGGATGATTGGACTCGAGCTGATCTGAGACAACAAGAAGATGCCCCCGATGATTTCGAAGACTTGTTGGATAATGCATCTGCAACAACAAGTGCAAGTGGAACCGGAGCTGAAGGATCAACTGATAATGATGATTGATAATTACAAAATTGTAAATTTACAAAAGGGAAATATCTTAAAATTGTAATGGAACTACGTGAGCTTTGATTCCTCTCACCCCTGGAGGATACGTAGGCAACTTAAATTTTTTAAAATTTAAGTTCAAGCTCTTCAATTTAATAATTTTATTTATTTATTAAATTAATGTATTTATTTTCGAAATTTAAAAAAAAAAAGGTTCGAACCGGAACCGAACCGGTCAGTTCTGGTTCGCTTCAAGGTACACTTGTGGAATCGGAAATCGGCCGGTTCGATTCGGTTCCAAATCGAAACCGAACCGCCGGCCAGGTCTAGTGGCGTAGTGGTAAAAGGCTTAAAACTTGGTTGTCAGGTCATGGGTTCGAGTCCAGAGGGTGATTTCTTTGCAAGAGTCTGGAGAAGCAAAGGGTTTTACCTACTCCATTTGAGCCTAGGTCATGTGTTTGACGGCAGAGTTTCGAATGTTGCCAGAAAAAAAACTAATTATCGCATAATGACGGGTCGTAATCATCACCATCATTATCAACTCTGTTAGTTAACAGTGCTGCTAACTGAATACTAATTTCTTTCTTCTTGCTTTTGTTATTTTCTCATGCAGAAGCATAGAAAAAATAAGATTAAAAAAGCGTAAGGGATTCCAATTTCCACACACAGATATAAGTAAATTATTTGAGATATGACATTTATGATTTGCATAGGGCTTGATATTTTAAGATCATACCACATTTGAGTGAATTAAACTGAATATATCATTTATTAGGGTTTTCGCTGTGAAAGCGCGGTTCAAGTGAAATCAAAATTTTAAAATTATTAAGTACTGTATACCAATAATCTATTCATATTTCACTTCACTACAAGAATTATGGCTTTTAGTGTCCAAATATTTAGCGTCGAAACAGTATTCGACGCTAAAATTGAGTTTTAGCGTCGAATATCAGTTTCGACGCTATATGTCATTTTTTAGCGACGGAATAAAACTTCGACGCAGAATATTAATGTTTTAGCGTCGAAACCTTTTTTCGACGCTAAAAGCAGTACTTTAGCGTCGAATATTATTCGACGCTGAATATTTCTATTATTGCAATAATTTTTGGCGCCAAATATTACACTTTTAGCGTCAAAAAACGGAGTCGACGCCAAAAATATACTTTTAGCGTCGAATATAATGCGTTGCTAAAGGCTTATGAAGTTTCCACCGACAAATCCTTGATTCTTTAGCGTCTAAATTAAATTCGACGCTAAAGATAGCGTCGAAAAAACGATTTCGACGCAAAAAACGTCAACAATTAGCGTCGAATGTGAATATTCGACGCTAAAGATAGATTAAAATGCAGATTGTCACCAACCCTTCTCCCCCTCTGTTTTTTCTCTCATTCTCTTCATTTTCATCCTCTGAAATCTGAGAATTTCTCCTCTACAGCCTCACATCTATCCTAAAAATTTTCAATAAAATTGTAATCAATTTCCGATAAGGTAATTCTTCTTTCATATTTCTTTATTATTTTCAATTTTTATGATTATATATGTTGTTTATATGTTGTTTGTTAGTGATTTATGATTCATATATGTATAGTAAGTATATTAATTAATAAAATATAATTTTTTTGTAAACTATTTAATTTATCAACCAAATATATATATATTATATGCTTAAATAAAGTATTACTGAATTAGTAATGTTGGTTACTGTAAAATGATATCTAATAATTGTATTATTATATTTAGGTATTCTGCTGAAATGGATAGAAATTGGATGAGCTCTCTGGATAGATTGAGTGTTGAATATCGTAATGGAGTGTCTGAGTTTATGGAAGTCGCAAAGCAACACATTGATGCAGAAGGTCGTGTTCGTTGTCCATGTGCAAATTGTTTGAATAGGAAAAGGAAGCGGTTAGATGAAGTTCATAATCATTTATACATGCCAGGAATATCACCAACTTACCGTACGTGGATTTATCACGGTAAGCAGTATCATTCTCAGTCACGGTTTTTTGATGTCGGCGAAGGGAGCAGTAGTTACAATCAACCTGCAAACGATGAGATCACCGATATTTTGCATGACTTACAAGGTCCACAACTTGGTCATAGTGTTAGTGGTGACATGCCAGTGTTAAGTGGAAATGATCAAAATTTATTTAGTGAACTACTTGATGAGGCAAAAAAAATTCCATTCGAAGGTGCTGGAATGTCGATCTTGAATTTCGTTGTGAAATTATTACACATTAAAGTGATCAACAGAATGACCAACAAAAGTATCGATATGATGTTAGAGTTACTGGCCCAAATGTTACCGGTTGGAAGTGAATTGCCTAAGTCGTACTACGAGGCAAAGAAAATGTTGCGTGATCTGGGAATGGGGTATGAATCCATTCATGCTTGTAAGTTTGATTGTGTATTATTTCGTGCCGAGTATGAATCACTTGAACATTGTCCGATATGTGGTGAAAGTCGGTACAAAGTCCGTGGTATGGGGAAGAAAGTGCCTCAAAAGATATTGCGATATTTCCCTTTAACGCCCAGGCTGCAGAGATTGTTCATGTCACGACACACAGCGACTGATATGATGTGGCATCATGAAAAGAGGATCGGTGCGGAGGGCATACTTAGACATCTTGCGGACGGAACCGAATGGAAGGAATTTGATGACATGTACCCCCGTTTCGCTGAGGACCCCCGTAATATCAGGTTAGGTCTTGCCTCTGATGGTTTTAACCCATTTGGAAATATGTACAACTCTTATAGCATCTGGCCCGTTATTGTCATTCCATATAACTTACCTCCATGGAAATGTATGAAGGATCTGTTCATGGATAATGAATGCATATGTGAAATGAATTAATGAATTTGAAAACGAAAGTGAGCATTCGATGTTATAAGCGCTTTTGTGAAGTTGTATTGACTTGTATGGATATGTATGTATATGTATAAGAACTTTGGAATTTGATGACGCTAATGCGACGAGTTTTTGCAGATGGCACCGGGCAATCGCAAACGGGCTACCGCGACTCCATCTACATCAGCAAGGGCAACTGGCCCTGGTGATTTCTCTGCTAGCACGGGTGAGTCCAGTACAGTGAAGGGTCGAGGACGCACCCATGGCCTGGGGTTGGCTAAGTACGTTAAGGCTCACGGCCGTATCCGGATAGTAATATCAGATGATGGACACACTCAAGTCGGACAACATAATTCATCGTTTAATACAGCCATAGGAGCTACAGCTCGATATGAAGCTCCCCAAAACTACGTATCTTGGAGAAAGATACCGTGAGAGACGAAAATGAACCAGCTATTCCCTTCGCTACTTGTAAGTTTTCGATATTGTTTGTTATTTAACATTTTTATTTTATACTTATTTTTACTCGAATTTTCATGTAGGAATGGTTCGACTTCGATCTGACCCAAGTGAATGTCCAACAATATATTGACTACCACGTGGGGAAAAGTTATAAAGATTATAGAACAAAGTCCTGAAACCAATATTCGACGAACATGGACCTTCAAATGCTCCACAACACAAGCCTGATTTTATAGATGAACAATATTGGACATTCTTATGTGAGCTTTGGTCTAGCAAAAAACACGAGGTAAATTTTGAAATAAACATAAATTTATAATTGTCTTTGTTTTCGGTACTTACAGTGTTGGTAAATACAGGATAAATGTCACGCAAATGCGGAAAATCGAAGTCACTTGCGTTTTAACCATCGTGGAGGTTCGAAGCCATTTATCCAACATCGTGTCGAACATGCTGAGGTAAATATATCATAACGTAAAATTTAATATATCATAACGTAAAATTTAATATAATATTTATTTTATGTTTATAACAGAGTAGCACAGGTGAGGTGCAATCATTTCCAGATTTTTTCCGTGTGACGCATTACAATGAGAGGAATAGATGGATAAATGAAGAAGCCGAACGCTGCTATGTAAGTTTCAGTTTTTAAAATAAAATAATTAATATTATATATGTTAATTTTTTTTCTCAAATTCTAACATTAACTTATTTTTTGAAACAGAACGAAATGATGGAACTCCAACATCAAACTGAGGAGACAAAGTCTGACCCCATACCAGATGAGCAGCTGTCGCAATTGGTTTTCAAGAATCAGACAGCTTACAACGTTGGTCTTGGCACTAGTAAGAAGCCAACGTCATCTGCACGTAATAGTGGTAATTCGGACAATGTCTCTCTTCGAGACGAGTTAGTCACCACCAAAGACGAGCTAGCCAGCACCCGAGATGAGCTGCAGCAGACTAAGGAGAAGCTACAACAGGTCACGGTGGACCACGAGAAGAAGATGGTGGACCACGAGAAGAAGATGGAGCAGTTGGAATAGCAAATGCTGGCTTTCCGTCAGATGTTCGAGGCCTCAATGAGTCATGGTGCATCGGGCTCGAGCGTCCCCTCATCACAGTAGCAATTAATTTTATATTTGGTTTTGTATAAACATTTTGAACAAATGATTTAATATAATATTTCTTTTTTCTAAAACAAATTTCAATATAATATTTCGTCATTAATTACATTTTTTTCAACTAAATTAAATATTTTATACCAAAAAATAAGTAAATTACTAATTTTTTAAAAAATAAATTATTTACTTTTAGCGTCGAATATTTCGACGCTAATAGTATAACAAATGGCCGCTGTAAGCGTACATATAATTATTTTTTAATATAAGTTAGCGTCGACAAGTTTTGACGCTAAAAGTAAAGAATTTAGCGTCGAAATATTTCGACGCTAATAGTAACAAAAATGGTCGCTGTAAGCTTACATATAATACTTTTTTAATATACTTTTAGCGTCGACACTTTTCGACGCTAAAAGTTTGAATTTTTGCGTCGATATATTTCATCGCCAAATATACAATATAGCGTCGAACAAAAGACATTTAGCGTCGAAACAAATTGGACGCAGAATACTGTTTTTTAGCGTCGCATTTAATTATTTCGACGCTAAAAGTGATTTTCGTCGACATTTTATCGTCCATTTTTTGCGTCTAATTTTTTCGACGCTAATATAATTTGCGTCGAAATCTTCACTTATGGCGTCGAAATAATTCGACGCTAAATGGTCTAATTCTTGTAGTGCTTAAACATATTTTTCGTTATCAAATAACGACATAATAAATTACGAAAATACAACGGAATTTTTACGAAAATGATTTTTCGTAAAATTGCGTAAAATATGTTTCGGTAGAACGGACCAATCAAGAAGACCCCATCGGGGCTACTCCGGTCTGTCCATGGGCTGACCAAACAGTGAGCAATTCACTAACTGGTCAGCTCATACCCAGTAACATCAATTTTCACCCAGTAACGTCACTTTTCATTGTTTTTACGTATTGTCATTCCGAAATATTTTTCGAAAATTATTCCAATACCTAATACACATTCAACACATCCAAACAACATATTTTTACACATAAAAATTATGTAATCTTCAGATCTGGTCTGAAAAGTAAGTTGATACTTTTTCATGCCAAAAATCCAATTTTCTCAAGAATAATCAAATTAATTCAACACCAATCAAAGTCACAACACATGAATCACTCAAAAATAATTTTAGGTATTATAAGAGTGATCATAATACTCTAGAATGACAACAAATCATCATATGATAATTTTGAGATTATATTACACTAATATCACTCAATCTAACTTCACACATGCATCTAATCCACAAATCAAGAATCCAAAACACACAACCCTAATTTTAAGAGTGAAAAAGAATTTCTACCATATTTATAAATAACAAGAATGAAAAAAAATAATTTCTCTAAGTTGAAGATTATTAAAGATTACCTCTAATCTTCAATATTTCTTCA
>SKCR01020248.1:0-35154 GCA_019454045.1 Zanthoxylum bungeanum | reverse complement strand
TCTAAATTTATAAGTCATTTTACTAAAGGAAAAAAATATTTCCTATTCTCCAAAGCTTCATAGCTTGGGAAGGCAAACTTTAGACCTGGACCTAAGTCTCTATGGATCCAGGTTCGGATACGTTTTACTGGTTCAAAGTTATAATCATATATCAAAAATATATCCTGACCTGGATATACCCTATCTAGATCTGGATAGACCCGGACGAGTTTGGAAACTTGATTTTTTTCATTTTATAGTCACTTTTTTATTTTATTTTTTAATTACATTATTTTATATTTTTTATATTCTGTATTTTTATAACTTTTAACTCATAATTTTCTATTTTTTTCATTATCTTCAATTATATTAATTTTTTAATTTTTTAAACTATAAATTAATAAAAATTCTTGATTCCAGTCCATTTATGATACATAGGTAATCAAATGAGGAACTAAATGCGATTAAAATTAATTAATTCTAGCATCCTCAGCTCTATGTTTTGTCATCATGTTCTTCTGCCTCTCAATCTCTACTCGAATGGTTATACTTGGAATCTAATATGACTACATTTATACTTAGTAGCAGAAAAATAAATAGCAATCAAACCCACAACACGAATAGACACCTAAGTAATTGCTCAATACACTGAACTTGATACACAAGTATAGAAGAAAGAATACGTTGTACACACAAATAATCAAATTCATTCCAAATACACTGCACTTCCACCAAATAAGGACAAAACTCAAATGAGGAATGAATTAAAAAGAAACTTTGGAAGAGTTGAGGATTGAAGAGAAGTTTAGGAAATGATTAGAAATTTAGTAGAATATAGATTTTTATGGCTTCCCTATTTTGAAAAATGTTAAATGTTTTAGTCCAAAATAAAATTTTCATTTTTCTTTTGCTAAATCTTATGTTTCCATTAAATTTCATTAAATGTCCGTTGGTTTCGTTGTAAAAGTTTTTTCAAAAATATTTTCCTCATTTTATGACGATTGAGACACTTGTTGAAAATTTAGATAATCTTTTTACATTCAAGTATACTCAGGACCTGACCGGCAATAGACAATATTACATAAACCTCTAACATAAACATGTATGACATAGCATAATCTGGGCACGACATGACTTGACTTGAACCACCTTGTACATTTAGCAATACAAAATCTTGTAAACATGACATTTTGAAAACGTACGTTACATGAACCTAATTGACATGAATCTTGCGGCACATATATTGTTAGGGTTGGTGCTCGGAGTGCCAATCCGGATCGTATTTATGTCTGATTCATGAATACGAACAATGCATTTTTCCATAATATTACTTATTTAATGGTAGCACTGTAGGCACTGCATTTTTTGCATAAGACCCGATGATGAGTCTCGTATGGAGACACTACTTTTTAAGTCGAGGGAGTAGCAGGAAACGTATGCCGGAAGGAAAAATTCTGAAATTAATAGCTCGTCAATTTTTAACTCGTTGGTTGTCCGCGGATTCGCTCAGTCGATTCTTGTTTTAAAAATTAAAAATCTTGGCCCAGAACCCACGCACCCACCAAAAGCCCATATGTACCCATCTAAAACCCTAACCCTAGCTCACCACTATATAAGGACCCCTAAACTAAACCTTTTTTGGCTTCAGCCCTTGAAACTCACGACCAAGAACAAACAAAAAAGACGGAAACCCTAATGCCTTCCTCGGCGCACAGCTCTCTCTTACCCTAGGCAAAACAGAAAACCCTGAGAGGTTCATCTTCTACCTCTCGTCTCCCTCTCTCACGCTCATCTTCACTGAGCGAATAATAAGAAAACCAAACATGGCTCTCCACTCTCTCTCAACACGGCAACAATCCCTACCAAGACACTCCTCACCGACACGGTAAAAAAATCAAAGAAAGAAGAACCCTAATTTCCCGAACGCATAGACAAAGCCATCCCCCTCTCGAGTTCTCAAAGTACAAGCTCCACGCCATCTTGTTCTCATGTCTCTCAACACTAGACCATCTTGTTCTCAACTCTGACGTCTTTTTCACTCTCTCAAAGTCCCAGTCACAGATTCATCAGTCTCTCAGTGAAGTCGTGAACAATCTCTCACCAAGTGAGCTCTTCGTTTCTCCTCTCAATTTCATTGCTAATAAATTCATTGGTAATTTGGTTTGTTTTAGCTTTTGGGTATTCTTTGTTTTGCACTGATCAATTGGGTTTTGATTTGAGATCCCATATTGTGCTGATGATTTGAGTTCTTATTGCCTAAACCATTCCTAAGCCATCTCCCTCATTGTTTTACGATCTCTGTTCAATGGTTGAACTCCCATGAGCTTTCCAATCTTTGCTCTATGCTGGAATCAATATGGAATGACCAACGTGAGCAAGAAACCACAAAGAAACCCTAAATCCCCCTTAATTATGACAGTTCACGGCCTCTCTTCCTCTCCCATCTCTCTTGCTAACACTCACAAGATCAACAAATGACCTAAAACAAAAAAATAAAGCAACCCTTGATCATACACGTAAACAAATAACTATAGACTTATAAAGCCACACTAACGTACCCTTCACAGACCGGCACACTCCAACTCACGTAATCACTTCACGCCAATTGCCTCTCTCAACCTTATATGACCTAACCAAACAAAACATCAATGCCACCTGCCTCCCATGAACCCTCGGCAACTCACCAAATAATAAACCCTAAGTTCAGCCACTGCAGCACTAATTCACGACAATCTCACCCCTTCAATACTCACGTCACAGCCTCAAATCAATGCACAAGCTTACCTTCAACAGTCCCACATCGACCAAGAATCAAAATCAACGTGACAATGAACCTAACGTAGCAGCCCTAGCTTCTGAGTTCAAAACCCTTCACGCATGAGCCTTCATCCAACACGTACCCCACTCATCTCTCTCGGCCTCCTCCATGCAGCCACCTAACATCAAATAAACCCTTAAACCCACTAACCATTCACGCATCAATCCAACTCCACTCATAACCCTCACTACACTAGTCTACCTTCATCGTAAGCCACATGCCCTCATGAATCACACTAAAGCCAAACCGACACATGAAACCCTCAAGCAGGTCACGAGTCAGACGTCTAATCACCTACCCCTTCACCGCTTCACATAAATCATTCAAACAGCCTTCAACGCATCAACACCAAACCATTCACCCACGTGCACGCCACTGCTCTCCTACTTGACGCAACCAAACTGCCCAACTTCACACCCCACAATCCCTCACTACTTACATATTCACACGTAACAAATCCCCCTCACTGCATCCCAAAAACCTGCCAAAAAATAGATTGAAAACAGCGAGTTAAAATAGAGAAAACGGCGAGAGAAAACCGCGAGTGAAAACAGACAAAATAGTAGAAACAGCGGACCCGTGAAAGCGGCAGAAACAGCGAACCAGCAAAAACACTAAAAATAGTAGAAACAGCGGACCAGTGAAAACAGTGGAAACGATAACCCTTCTGGCACCGTGAAACGCACTCCCGAAAAGCGACTTAAAAGGTAAGACATGATGTCACCCTTTGTTATATTTTATTTTGTTGACCCGGACACGGCATGCTCGGTTGACGTGGAATATGTCCAACCGGGTATGCGAGTTCCTACATTGAGAACAGCTAAATTAGTTGGCCACATGCTTATTCCGCATGTATTAATTTAATGTATTCACGAGATTGCATGTTTGCCGCTATTCCAACTTACTTTTAAAGCATGCAAATTTAGATATAGGATTTACTTTTATGAATACGAACTAGATTAGGTTATTCCTGGACATGTATGTTGTGTAGACTTAGTTAAATTATTGCACAAATCCGTTCATTACAAGTGGCATAAGTAAGGGATCATTCCGAACCCAACGGTTTGAGGTCTTCCCTTGCGAGGGGTGAGTGCGGCCTTAAATCATTTTCCCGGTTCACATCGGGTGGCGACTCCATTTTATTCTCCGGTTTAGTCCCCCGCGGGCTACTCCGTACTCCCAACCGGGTCGCGAGCTCGGAACAGCATGCGTTGTCCGTTTATGTGTCCCACAGTCTGGCGACTCCACTAGGGATAGAGAATTGGCCCCGAAATCATGTCTTGTGATGTTTATGATTTGTGCTTTAGTTAACCGTATCTATAGTGGGTTGAAGGGGTTTAGTTAAAGGCATTGTCAGCGAGAGCCTTCGTCAGCGAGAGCCTTTGTCTGCACTCCTGTAAACCCACATGTGAACCTTAGTCGTAGAACTAGTAGAAATTATTTTTTTATATTGATGTTTTGGACCGTCGTCATTTGGATCTAGTTGGACCTTTTGTCAAAAGATGTGAACTTGTTGGGCCATTTAAACTGGGACGAGTTCGTGTCCTTTGACAGTTGGGCCAAAAGCTTCTAAAATGTCGATGGGCTATTTTATGTTTGGGCCTCTTATCATTTGAAGTTGTTTAGCCATGTTATCGCAAAGTGTAAACATGTTGGGCCTTTTCAACTGGGACAAGTTTGCACCGCGCAATAGTATGATTGAATACTTTAAAATGATAATAGGCCAACTAGTGTAAAATTTTTAAATGGGCTTATATATTACATACATTGCACTTATCTCATGCATCTCATGCATACACGCATTATGTTAACCCTGTGTCTTAAAAGCCATCATAGATATCCGTTGGGTTAGAGAAGAAAAAAAGGTTTGCCAATAGGAGTTTAGCAAACATGGATAGCGGGGAAAAGGAAATCGAGAAACAGAAAACCTTACGGCAAGGATAGAAATACCATTGGGGGGCCTTCAAAAAATAAGAGAAAAAAAAAAAAAAAAGAAAAAATGAAGAGAAAAAAGAGAGAGAGAAAAATAGTGAAAAAAAAAAAGAAAAAAAAGAAAAAAAATTGATTGTTTGTTTGTTTGTTTTAGTCCTTAATAGTTAGACGTAAGTCCGATGATGAAATTGTTTGTTTTAGGGTGAAATCTTAGAAACGATAAACTCTTGATGTGCTTTTATCTGATGCTTTGAGTAATTGATCTATGTTAGACTCGTAAGCACTTAATTATAGGTTCTTAGCAGTGAAAACCTGAGTAGTTGGCAAGATGACTAGTTGAAAAAGATTGTAGGTCGGTGAATGACCGTTTGCTTATATGTCTATCATGACTTGCTTGTGTTATGATGTGTGGTATGGTTGAAAATAAAAGAAAAAGTCTCTAAAGAAAAAAAATAAACCGCCAATAACTGATAAGCGTGAAGCTACCCATGGACGAGTATTAGGACCAGCATGAGGAGAAATGCTACCTTAAAGGGTAGGTGTGTTGAAAAAAAAAAGGAAAAAAATGAAAAAAAAAATGAAAAAAAAAATGAAAAAAAAAAAGACAAAGGAAAAGAAAGATAAAACCATGCCACATTGAGCGCGAAAAAGAAATTGCAGAGCATAACTGAGACATCTAGGTTGGTTTGACCCATCAATCCCGATTTTTGAAACGAAATATTCGAGTTAGCTTACCTAAGGATTAAGCTGCGAAAGAACCTTTGCACACACACACTTTGAGTCTGGCATAGATCATTTATTCAAAAACTCAGATTTGAGTTGCATTGAGTGTTTTTAAGGTTCTCTGGTTTCATTACTGGGCATTCTTTGAGGACGATAATATGTATAATTATTGGGACTATTTCGTAGCATGTAATATAATATGATGATGTGGAAGGCCCCACCAAGTGGTTCATCTTGACCAAGTGCAAACAGCAGATAGCAGTAAGCTAAATCAAGACTGGGGGGACCAGTCTACCACCTTGCAAATCAGGGACATAACGAGATATTGAGTCATGGGACTAAAGAAAATTGAGCAATCACCAGAAGAGAATTGACAGAAAGAAGCTGTAAGCAGACCCAGGGGGCGACCGAAGACATTTGAAGGCAAGAAGTGTCGAGGAGCACAAGGAAGACCTAACCCATTTGAATAGAAAACACATTCATGCATGCATGCATACATGTCATATACACGCAATCTTTGTCTTATTTTTGTTCGCAGGTTTTAAAGAAAATGAGAAAGCAGCAAAGGCAAACCAACCAGAAACAGCAACATAGCATCAATCTGGGGGCGAGGCCCTCGTCGGTATCAGTTTTGGGGCGAGGCCCACATCAGTATCAGTTTTGGGGCGAGGCCCACATCAGTATCAGTTTTGGGGCGAGGCCCACATCAGTATCAGTTGAGGGCAAGGCCCACATCGGTATCAGTTTTTGGTGAGGCCCACATCTGTTTGAGGACGAGACCCGCATCAGCATCAATCTGGGGGCGAGGCTCACATCAGTATCAGTTTGGGGGTGAAGCCCACATCCAGTACAGTTTAGGAATAAAGCCCACATTCAACACAGTTCGGGAATAAGGCCCACAGTCAACATAATTCGGTACACAGGCAACAAGGCCTAGGGAATAAAGCCTTCATTCAATACAGTTTGGGAAAAAAAGCCCACAGTCAACACAGTCAGGGAATAAAGCCCACATTCAGTATAGTTTGGGAATGAACAAGCCAAGAATGGCACACCGAGAATGGAACGCAATTCGGGAATGAACGAGCAAAGAATGGCACTCTAGGGGCGATTCCTACATCACTATCAATAGCAGTCTTGCCGGGTATGGCACTCTAGGGGCGAGGCCCCATCATTATCAGTCTTTCCTGGCATGGCACTCCAGGGGTGAGGCCCACGTGATTATACAGTATCAGTATTGCCAGGTACGGCACTCCGGGTATGGAGACATCATTTCAGTTTTGCCAGGTACAGCACTCCGGGTATGGAGACATCAGTTCAGTTTTTCCAGGTACGGCACTCCGGGTATGGGGACATCAGTACAGTTTTACCAGGTACGACACTCCGGGTATGGAGACATCAGTACAGTTTTGCCAGGTACGGCACTTCGGGTATGGAGACATCAGTTCAGTTTTGCCAGGTATGGCACTCCGGGTATGGAGACATCAGTTCAGTTTTGCCAGGTATGGCACTCCAGGTATGGGGACATCAGTACAGTTTTGCCAGGTACGGCACTCCGGGTATGGGGACATCAGTATAGTTTTGCCAGGTACGACACTCCGGGTATGGAGACATCGGTTCAGTTTTGTCAGGTACGGCACTCCGGGTATGGAGACATCAGATTAGTTCTGCCAGGTACGGCACTCTGGGTATGGAGACATCAGATCAGTCTTGCCAGGTACGGCACTCCGGGTATGGAGACATCAGATCAGTTTTGCCAGGTACGGCACTCCGAGTATGGAGACATCATATCAGTTTTGCCAGGTACGGCACTCCGGGTTTGGAGATATTTCAGCGACACCTTGGGTATGAGGTTTAGCTTGCCAGGTACGGCACTCCGGGTATGGAGATATTTCAGCGACACCTCGGGTATGGGGTTTAACATGCCGGGTATGGTGCTCCGGGTATGGATATATTACTGCGACACTCTGGGTATGAAGACGCAACCGCGACACCTCAGGTATGGGGTTTAGCACGCCGGGTATGGCACTCCGGGTATGGAGACATTACTGCGACACTCTGGGTATGGAGACGCGACCGCGACGCCTCGGGTATGGGGTTTAGTATGCCAGGTATGGCACTCCGGGTATGGAGATATTACTGCGACATTCTGGGTATGGAGATGCAATCGCGACACCTCGGGTATGGGGTTTAGCACGCCGGGTATGGCACTCCGGGAATGGAGACGCTACAGCGACACCTCGGGTATGGGGTTTAGCACGCCAGGTATGGCACCACCAGATCAACTTAATTCAAAGCAACGGGCAAGTCAAGCGGCAGCTAGCGAGCCAGGTAAGTAAAAATGCATTGCATAAACCTTGGTATGGCACAACCACATCATCATCAGTTTCAATTTTGGGTCCATTTTGTCAGCGGTATTGGGATGCATCCCAGGGTCGAGGCCCCTGTTGTCGGTTGCAGTTATTGGGATGTGTCCTAGGGACGAGGCCCACTGCATCATTAGTTTTTGGGATGCGTCCCAGGGTCGAGGCCCACATTGTCATCGATATTGGGATGCGTCCCAGGGTCGAGGCCCCCGTTGTCGGTTGCAGTTATTGGGATGCGTACCAGGGTCGAGGCCCACTGCATCATTAGTTTTTGGGATGCGTCTCAGGGTCGAGGCCCATTTTGTCAGCGGTATTGGGATGCGTCTCAGGGTCGAGGCCCCCGTTGTCGGTTGCAGTTATTGAGATACGTCCCAGGGTCGAGGCCCACTGCATCATTAGTTTTTGGGATGCGTCCCAGGGTCGAGGCCCACATTGTCAGCGGTATTGGGATGCGTCACAGGGTCGAGGCCCCCATTGTCGGTTGCAGTTATTGGGATGCGTCCTAGGATCGAGGTCCACTACATCATCAACTCAGTTCGAAGCAGCAGGCAAGTCAGGTGGCAGCTGGCGAGCTAGGTAAGTAAAAATGCATTGCATAACTTTGATAGGATTGTCATTGTCACACACTGTACAAGTCCCATCAAAATGGGGGCGACTGTAGGCACTGCATTTTTTACATAAGACCCGATGATGAGTCTCGTATGGAGACACTACCTTTTAAGTCGCGGGAGTAGCAGGAAACGTATGTCGGAAGGGAAAATTCTGAAATTAATAGCTCGTCAATTTTTAACTCGTTGGTTGTCCGCGGATTCGCTCAGTCGATTCTTGTTTTAAAAATTAAAAATATTCGCCCATAACCCACGCACCCACCAAAAGCCCATATGTACCCATCCAAAACCCTAACCCTAGCTCACCACTATATAAGGACCCCTAAACTAAACCTTTTTTGGCTTCAGCCCTTGAAACTCACGACCAAAAACAAACAAAAAAGACGGAAACCCTAATGCCTTCCTCGGCGCACAGCTCTCTCTTACCTTAGGCACAACATAAAACCTTGAGAGGTTCATCTTCTACCTCTCGTCTCCCTCTCTCACGCTCATCTTCACTGAGCGAATAATAAGAAAACCAAACATGGCTCTCCACTCTCTCTCAACACGGCAACAATCCCTACCAAAACACTCTTCACCGACACGGTAAAAAAATCAAAGAAAGAAAAACCCTAATTTCCCGAACGCATAGACAAAGCCATCCCCCTCTCGAGTTCTCAAATTACAAGCTCCACGCCATCTTGTTCTCATGTCTCTCAACACTAGACCATCTTGTTCTCAACTCTGATCATCTCTTTCACTCTCTCAAAGTCCCAGTCACAGATTCATCACTCTCTTAGTGAAGTCGTGAACAATCTCTCACCAAGTGAGCTCTTCGTTTCTCCTCTCAATTTCATTGCTAATAAATTCATTGGTAATTTGGTTTGTTTTAGCTTTTGGGTATTCTTTATTTTGCACTGATCAATTGGGTTTTGATTTGAGATCCCACATTGTGCTGATTATTTGAGTTCTTATTGCCTAAACCATTCCTAAGCCATCTCCCTCATTGTTTTACGATCTATATTCAATGGTTGAACTCCCCTAAGCTTTCCAATCTTTGCTCTATTCTTGAATCAATATGGAATGACCAACATGAGCAAGAAACCACAAAGAAACCCTAAATCCCCCTTAATTCTGACAGTTCACGGCCTCTCTTCCTCTCCCATCTCCCTTGCTAACACTCACAAGATCAACAAATGACCTAAAACAAACAAATAAAGCAACCCTTGATCATACACGTAAACAAATAACTAAAGATTTATAAAGCCACACTAACGTACCATTCACAGACCGGCACACTCCAACTCACGTACTCACTTCACGCCAATTGCCTCTCTCAACCTTAATTGACCTAACCAAACAAAACATCAATGCCACCTGCCTCCCATGAACCCTCGCCAACTCACCAAATAATAAACCCTAAGTTCAACCACTGCAGCCCTAATTCACGACAATCTCACCCCTTTAATACTCACGTCACAGCCTCAAATCAATACACAAGCTTACCTTCAACAGTCCCACATCGACCAAGAATCAAAATCAACGTGACAATGAACCTAACGTAGCAGCCCTAGCTTCTGAGTTCAAAAACCTTCACGCATAAGCCTTCATCCAACACGTACCCCACTCATCTCCCTCGGCCTCCTCCATGTAGCCACCTAGCATCAAATAAACCCTTAAACCCACTAACCATTCACGCATCAATCCAACTCCACTCATAACCCTCACTACACTAGTCTGCCTTCATCGTAAGCCACATGCCCTCATGAATCACACTAAATCCTAACCGACACATGAAACCCTCAAGCCGGTCACGAGTCAGACGTCTAATCACCTACCCCTTCACCGCTTCACACAAATCATTCAAACAGCCTTCAACGCATCAACACCGAGCCATTCACCCACGTGCACGCCACTGCTCTCCTGCTTGACGCAACCAAACTGCCCAACTTCACTCCCCACAGCCCCTCACTACCTACATATTCACACGTAAAAAATCCCCTTCACTGCATCCCAAAAACCTGCCAAAAAATAGATTGAAAACAGTGAGTTAAAATAGAGAAAATGGCGAGCGAAAACCGCGAGTGAAAATAGATAAAACAGTAGAAACAGCGGACCCGTGAAAGCGGCAGAAATAGCGAACCAGCAAAAACACTGAAAATAGTAGAAACAACGGACCAGTGAAAACAGTGGAAACGATAACCCTTCCGGCACCGTGAAACGCACTCCCGAAAAACGACTTAAAAGGTAAGACCTGAGGGCACCCTTTGTTATATTTTATTTTGTTGACCTGGACACGGAATACTCGGTTGACGTGGAATACGTCCAACCGGGTATGCGAGGTCCTGCATTGAGAACTGCTAAATTAGTTGGCCACATGTTTATTCTGCATGTATTAATGTAATGTATTCACGAGATTGCATGTTTGCCGCTATTCCGACTTACTTTTAAAGCATGCAAATTTAGATATATGATTTACTTTTATGAATACGAACTAGATTAGGTAATTCCTGGACATGTATGTTGTGTAGACTTAGTTAAATTATTGCACAAATCCGTTCATTACAAGTGGCATAAGTAAGGGACCATTCTGAACCCAACGATTTGAGGTCTTCCCTTGCGAGGGGTGAGTGCGGCCTTAAATCATTTTCCCGGTTCACATCGGGTGGCGACTCTATTTTATTCTCCGGTTTAGTCCCCCGCGGGCTACTCCATACTCCCAACTGGGCCGCGAGCTCGGAACAGCATGCGTCGTCCATTTCTGTGTCCTACAAGCACCTCTTGTCTTTCATATACATATTCGATCTAATTATGATTAGATATCTAATTATGATTAGATTGAAACTAAATTTGATTTAGTTATACATGTATATTAGACAAAGACCCTATGATTTACAATGTAGTGCGTAGTTACAACGTAGTTTGTAATTGACATTGGGAAACATCACTATAGGTTGTATATCCTTAAATAAAGTTCCTGGTCAATATTTACTGATACATGTCGGTTAGTAAAATCTGATGAGACCAATACATGTCGTATATCATGAATTGGTCTGATGGTTTATCCCAATGAACCATGAGTCTCGGGAGACTCGTATAGACATGTACGTGTTTATTTGATAAATATTGAACGACTCACTGAAGATTTCGTAATAGATGGTACACCAACGTCAATAGGAATCTTCTCAAGTTGAGCGAGCATAGTGGTCCTTTGACTTGAGATACCACAGCGGATATATGAGTTATCATCTACACTTTAATGGCAGTCACGTCATCGATCTATTTAGATCAGACCTCCGCCTATTTGTTGGGTGTGAATTGATGCTCATGATATCCAGTGCGTATCAAGATAGAATCTATCAGTATTGTGTACAGGGCATAGGTATCCTGCACGTGTTTGCGATATAGTAAATCCATAGCCGTGGTATAACTTTGGAAGCGAGTTCCGAGGGTTATTTAGAGATCATAAATTTGAAAGTCGACTATATTATACCATAAGAATTTGACGTTCTTATCTATATCTCAGGTATAATATAGATAGCCTGTGACGGAGGGACTATACGTATGTAATGACCTCGACTTGCATAGTTTAGCGAGATTATTCGTGGTCATCATAATTCATTAGTGGGTGAATTATGGACACGAAATTAGATTTCGTGACGGATAAACCTAAACTTAGAGAGTCCCACAATATGAAGTGTGCTTGTTGAGCACTTGGGGAATGCATTATGAATAATATAGATTATTCATAATACTTCACCGGATTAAATGAGTTAATTCGAGTCGTTTAAACGGTTAAACGAAAATACATACATTAGGGGCATTTCGGTCAATTGATAATTAATGTGTATTTGTATTTGATACAAAATTTGATTTGATACATATTAATTATTTGTCAAATGATATTTCGACATATGCCATTAATATATGGATTTATTATTTAATTTAAATAAAAATACATATATAATAATAATCGCATTAATTAATTATTTAGATGTTTAAATGTTAAATATCTAGATAATTAAATTATTTTAATATTACATAAATGTTATGCAATATGTTTGATTATTATTGGTTACATGTGGCATGATTTTATTAAGCTTAAAGTTTATAAATTGGATTTGTTAACTTAAAGCTTATTTTCATTATTTAATTAGATTAATCGACCAAATGACCAAAATACCCCTCTTTTAACCCCTAAGTCGGTTTTGGCTTTTATTTAAAGTGGAAAATTTTTGTTTTCTCATTTTAAGTAAGCCATGGTCGAAACCCATCTCAAATAAAGAACCCAAAAATTTTCTTGAAGAATCAAGGAAGAAAGTGAAGAAAATCAAGAAAAAGTTTAAGGATTTTAGGAGATTCGGAGGTAATCATCATAACTCTTAAACTTAGAAAGTTTGTTTCTTGTTCTTGAGTATCTAGACATGTTCTAGGATTTATTCCTTTCTTATATTTTGAGGTTTTTTGATTTGGAGGATGGATTGGAAGGCTTATTGCATGTGTGAAGTTATATTGAATGATATTATTGTAATATTTATTCAATTTGATCATTTGATGATGTGTTGCCATTCTAGTGTGTTATGACCACTCTTGTAATTCCTATAATTATTCTTGGGTGCTTCATTGGTGGTGACTTGGATTGGTGTTGTGATTAATTTGATCAATGTTGAAAAAATTGGATTAAGGCATGAAAATTTCATTATTTTTGTTACAAAATCAGATCTGGAAAAAAAAACTGGATTTATTGTGATGAAAATAATGTCATATAAGTGTATTGGATATATTTTGGGTGTTGGAACAATTTCCGGAAACTGTTTCAGAGTTGAAATATGCGAAAACGGTGAAAAACGGCGTTACCGGGTGACGGCTGCCCAAACAGTGAATTTTTCACTGTTTGGGCAGCCCATGAATTGCCCTAGTACTATTGGGGCTGACCTGGGAAGCCCTCATGTGCATTGGGTGGTCAGTTCAGTTAAAAACGAGTTTTATGTTATTTTGCGGAAAAACATTTTCGTAAAAGTTTCACAACGATTCTTAGTTATTTATGTCGTTATTTGATATCGAATAAATATGTTTAGGTGAAATATGAATGAATTATTCATATTGGATATTGAATAATTCATTCGGTATTTTAAAAAAATTTAAAATTATGATTTCACCCGAACCACGAGCTTCCGATGCGCCCGCGCCAAAACCCCAACCAAAATGGTATCAGAGCAGGTCTGATCCTTCATTCATTACATTAGTCATGCTTGATATATGATATATAATCAAATTTTGATGTTTGCACATGCATGTAATTTAGATATTTCTTGACTTTTCGGTTCTATGCTAACGGGAAATGTAACAGAAATTTAATGGTTAAGTTAAGTTATGTTTTCTAAGGTAGAATTGAATTGTTTATAAATTGATCTAGATTAAATTCCGCATTTGATGTAGAGCAAAGTTTTCTTGAGGAATATCCTGTTAGTGTCCTAGACATGCCACGGGATCTCTAAGCGTGATTATTGTGTGAATATTACAAGATAAGTTGCGGAAATTACTTACATTGCTCGGTATAGAAGTTCAAAATTTCTCCTCGGATGTATAAGCTCCAAGCTTTCTTTGTTGTTCCAAACTCATGGGTCCGTTTGTTAGTGTCCTAGACATGCCACGGGATCTCTAAGCGTGATTATTGTGTGAATTAATCAAGAAAGTTGCGGAATACTTACATTGATTTAGATGAGAAGTTTCAAAAATTTCTTTGAAGATGGAAGCTCCAAGCCCTCTTTTAGTGTTTCCAACACTTGGGAGAGTCTCCATATCACCTTGATCAACTCCAAAAGTGCTAGCTTTGATCGATTTTGAGAAACAAAATTCTTCCCTAGGAAGCTTGAAACTCTCGGCCATGAGAGAAAATGAGAGAAGAGAAAGTTTTTTGTTGCTGTGAATAGTAACCATATCTTACTTCCAAAGTTGACTTGGTTTAAATATTAAGGTTGAGTGTTGAATTTGGTTTGAGTGTATTATAAGTAAAGCCAGGCTTTCTTTCAATAAATCAAATCCAAGAAATAAGCCTAACCACTTCCATCACATGTCTAACATGTTGATGTAAGTGAAGTGGGTCCCATCACTTTTAAGTTCGAAATTTAAGTCGGCTAACTCAACACGCAACTTCACTCGGGCCTGGGTTCGTTTAATTTCGAATAAACGAATTTTTTGTTACGACGCAATTAAATCCAATTTAATTAAATAATAATACCTAGCAAAATTATTACGAAAGTCGCTTACAAATTAATTCTAAATTAATTCGTTCGCCCGAATTAAAATCCAATTTTAATTCCGCCTTGAAATCCGATTTCATTTAATATATACAATATATTATTTAATCGATTAATTCCAAATTAATCGTTCTCTCTCTTCTATCCGAAATTTATCCCAGATAAATTCTTGCCACAATTAATCCTAGATTAATTTTCTCTCTCTCATAATTAATCCCAGATTAATTCTGTTTGAGTCAATTGTCATCGGTGAATCTTTGGGAGGTGACCCAAGAGATCCATGGATATGTTGGCAGTAAATACGGTCATCGGACTATCCAAATATGTGCGTACCTGGTACCATATTCATACCGATTTACAAGACATGTTGGCTTCTAGCAAAGCACCGTGTCTACCCAATTCTCCAGAAATATTCTTTTAAGGAATACAATATCTTTATCAAGTGTAGTATACATAGTATTGCGTATTACGATCCAGTATCGGATGTCACATGCTAGGCCTGGGGCTGGAGTTGTGTTTGTCCCATACGAAGCATATATCGGATCACTAGCAACTAGTCTCTTTATGATCGGAAAGTCATGACTTAGACATACTTACCCGATGGCTATAACACTATAGAGTACCAGTTCTGTATCTCTGCATGATCATCATCTCCATATGACTGAAGTGATACTTCCATCTTGACATCACACCCAATACACTACGATTCTCAGTATACCCAGAAGAGGCGTACACAGAACCTGTTAAAACCCTGAACGACCAAAACCAAAGTATACTGATTATCGCAAGTCTTAGCGATGCAAGTCTCAGGTGAAGACCATATACACCTACCCTGATTCGGATTCACATAGACACATAGTCATACTACTAATGGGATTCCGATGGGTCTATCCAGAGGGACGCTGTTCCCGTACCATCGGCAAACAGAACCTCATATCACACTTGCATGAGTATCCAATACCCAAATATATGAGAACTATGTCGTTAAGCTTCCATAACGCGCACAAGTGTAATACTAGCCTATTCCGTATTATCGATGTCCAGTCTTGATAATACTACGACTAGAGATATTTAATGATTAAACCTTATGTGGATTAATACTGTCTCATATTTTATTAATATGGTACTAATCATATGGACTTTTATCATTTATATATCCAGGTAATCCAATTACAAATGATAAAAGAGCAATTTCCTTTGTCACATAGTTAATTTTGTACAAGAATACCATGTTCTTTACAAAATAGTGATGTTATGGGTCATAATTATCCAACAATCTCCCACTTGGCCTATAGTCAATCACTCAAGTGTCCAACACTTGAACTATGTACGGGTCGCTCAAACTTCTGTTGAGAAATAGCTTTCGTCAGCGGATTTGCAAGGTTATCATCTGATGCAATTTATTCGATCATCACATCACCACGATGTATGATCTAACGAATCAGATGAAACAGTTGAAGTACATACTTGGATTATTGATGAGACCGCGGTTCCTTAACCTGTGTTGTAGCCCAATTCAGCTGCTAACAGAACTACTCATAATCCAATTAGGATTATATAGATCCAAAATGCTTCTTTTGCTGCCTTAGCTACAGCAATATTCCGCTCTTGTTGTTTAATCGACAACAGTATCTTGCTTGGATGATTTCCAGATCATTATTCCGTTATTCAAACTAAATATGTACCCTTATTGCGACTTACAGTCGTCTTTATCGGTTTGGAAACTTGCAGCGGTGAACCCAGTCACCTCAAGTTCTCATTTCCCCATATTCTTAGAAAGCATCCTTAGTTCATCCAATATACTCAAGGATGTTCTTTACTTCAATCCAGTGACCATCACCTGGATTGGCCTGATTGCGTCTACATATGCTCAAAGCATATGAGACATCAGGTCGCGTACATTTTCATAACATACGAACTCTAGGAGAGTGTCAGCAGCTTTCTAGATCTATCCCAGTATATCTTTATTCATAGAATAAAGCGTGCTTCTCCCAGGTTTTTCATGGAGAATTTTATGAAAGCCAAGCTTTCACCGATTATAGTATGGGAATGTTATTGCCGAGAATCAATACATCATCAACATAAGGACAATGAATGTCAGTGTGCTCCCACTAACCCTCTTATATACACAAGAATCATCTTTGTTTTGAATTAAATCATATACCATTATGATTACATCAAAACGATGGTTCCAAGAATTCAATGCTTGCTTCAATCCATAAATGGATCGATTAAACTTGCAAGCCTTGTTTGCATGTTTTGGCAGGAAAAAACCGTCAAGATGTTGAATACAAACATCCTCCAAAAGGTTTTCGCTAAGGAAAACGGTTTTGGAGTCCAGCTGTCATATTTCATAAACGAAATATGCAGCAATAGCAAGCATTATCCGAATGGATTCAATCATGGCAACAGGCGAAAAAGTTTCATCGTAATCGACACTATGTCGTTGACGATACCCTTTCTGTACAAGCCTAGCTGCGTACATTTGTATGTTGACATCCATGTCTGTCTTCTTTGAAGACCATTTGCAACCAATAGGTTTAACGCCTTCTGGTGCATCAACCAGTATCCAAACATGGTTCGTATACATGGAATCCATTTCAGACTTCATGGCACTTTGCCGTAAAAAGAGTTGATACCTTGTATCACTTCCTCATACATAGTCGGTCCATTATCCTCAATAAGATTAATATCTACATGAGGTGAGATCAGAAACCCATACCTCCCAGGTTGTTTTATGACTCTCTCCGACATACGCGGCTCTTGTGTATTACTCATATTTTCATCGAGTTTTACTTTCCTCCGACTTACCACTGCATTTAGGAATTCCTTTTCGAGGAAAACCGCATGGAGAGCAACAAATACATTGTTCTTTTGTGAGTTGTATAAGTACTATACTTTGGTTTCCCTAGGATAACCTACAAATAGGCACTTATCCAATTTGGGTTCTAGTTTGGTATCATCCAAACGTTTAGAGTATGCCCAGCATTCCCAAATCTTCAGGAATGAGAAACCCGGTTTCTTTCCTGTTCATATCTAATATGAAGTCTGTCTAACAGATTTTCATGAAACCTTATTCAAAATAAGTATTGCACTGTTTAATGTGTATCCTCAGAAGGAAATTAATAGCTCAGAGCGACTCATCATTAACCTTACCATGTCCAACTAAGTTCGGTTTCTCCGTTCACACCGTCCAACTGAGGTGTTCCGAGAGGAGTCCATTGTGAAAGAATACCATACTCTTTCGAGTAATCCAGAAACTCATTTATTTAAGTATTATCCACCATGGTCCGACCGTAATGTTTTAATACTTTTATCGGTCTGTTTTCTTACTTCGTGTCGAAACTCTTTCAATTTCTCAAAAGTTTCCGACTTGTGTTTCATAAGATACACATAACCGTAACGTGATGCCACATCCGTAAAGGTTACAAAGTATTCATATCCACTTCTAGCCTAGCTAGATATGGGTCCACTTACGTCACTATGAACGAGGGCTAACAGATCAGTGGCTCATGCAGCTTTACCGATAAAAGGTGTTTTAGGCACTATGCCTAATATACAACATTCGCAAACATCATTTGAATTAGGATCAAATCAGTCCTAGTATCCACTCTTTGAAAGTGTGGATATATGAGTCTTGTTAATGTGTCCCAGACTACAATGCCACAAATAAGTCTCATCTGATTTACTCAGTTTGAGCCTTTTGTTTGTCATGTTATATGTTTGAGATTCATTTATATTCAAATTATAAAGACGGTTATTCATATCTAATGTGTATATCTCAATATCATCTTTATAAACAAAATACCTGGTGTTTCGGAACATAAAGGTATACCCCCAACGGGTTAAACTAGATACAGAGATAATGTTCGTAGTCAAACTAGGTACATTATAACAGTCTCCTAATTTAAGTACATGCCCAAATGGCAGTTCCAAAACTTAGGTTTCTATGGCCAAAACAGCGACTCTCGTCCCGTTTCTGACTCGTAGGTCGATCTCATCTGAAGCTAGTCTTCTGCTAATCAGCAGATCCCGCACATCAGTACATATGTATGTACCACCTCCAGTATCAAAAAACCCAATTTTTAAAACCAGTAGTGGACACGTTTATTACAATAACAAACATACCTGAAGTCGAAACATTGCCCGCTTCACTTCCTTCATGTCTGCCTTGTCCATACGGCAGTCACGCTTCCAGTGACCCTGTTTGCCACAGTTTAGGCAGATGCCTTGAGATATGTCATTTGTCTTCCTAGAAAACTGTGACGATTTAGCCTTGCCTTTTGCTTTACACCCCAGAAGCCTTCGGCCAAGCTTTGGTCTTTTGGGATGTCGCAGTAAGATGCGTCTTGCGCTTCTTGACTTTTAGAAGCTCTGGTTCTGCCTCCTTGAGCATAGCCATTAACTCTTCAAGAGTTTTCTCTTGGTCCATCATGTTGAAGTTCATGACGAACCCACCCCAGCATTCGGGCAGAGACTGTAAGATCAAATCTATAGAAGTCTCGGCCTCATAGGTAATGCCCAACTAACCTAGATGTGCGATGTCAGCAATCATCTACGACACCTAGTGCTCGACAGATGTACCCTCTGACATACGCGAGTGAAATAGCTTTTTTTGCAATTCGTACTTCTAATATCTAAGGTTAGATCTATGAAGATCCTTTAATTTCAACATCATGGTATAAGGTTCTAATCCTTAGTTCTGACGACGAAATTAAAGAGTCATTGCAGCAAGCATAACGAATTGAGCACTAAAGTTATCATCACGATGAGTCTTCCAAAGCTCATGCTCTACTATTTGCTCAAGTCCGGGCTCAAGCCCGAGAGGTTTCTCTATCAAATAGAGTAACTTCTCAGCTCCCAGGACTATCATGAGATTCTTTTCCCAATCTGGAAAATTAAAGCCGTTAAAGACATTTTCACCCAGGATTATGTCCTTTGACGCTAATCTTTCAGGTCATCTTGATTGCTATAGTCCAACTATCTAATCAACGATTTCGGGTACAATCGAATGTAATGATTACTATAGTCCAACTATATAGTCAACTACAAATGATCGGTTACTTTCAAATGTATTGATTACTATAGTCCAACTATATAACCAACTACAAATGAAGTAGTTTGAATACGGTCCAATTGTTCAATTAAAACAACAATTGAATATTAGTCCAACTAATATATGAATAATTAATGACGAAAAATAAAATGAGAGCGTATTGGCAAGTATCTAAACAAGATTACAAATTTAATACTTGCCTCCCACTATTTTTCGGCTAGCCTCTTCCTAGTGGGCTAGGATCCCATTAAATAACACACAACCTTGACTTTGGCCAACAAGTTATATGAAACTTAACTAGGTAGATCTCTAAGATCAATTGGATCTCATCTAATTCCTAGATCCAGTAGGTGGACCTCCAAGTCCGAAACATATATCCAATATATGTAAATATATCCAATATGTTTCCTAACCTGTTTCCTCTGAATCAAATAAGCCTTGGCTTTGGCTCAACAAACTTAATGATTCCAGTTAAACGTGACCCATTGACAGTGGGAAAGCTTCGTAATCGAAGTCGATGAACTAGAAGTGACCTTGACTTTGGCCAACAAGTCACAACCGCCCAAGACATACGATATAGAACAAAGCTTAAGCGGTTCAAACACATCCGCGATGGACAAAGGTCTTGACTTTGGCCAACAAACCAATGCCAATCTTGGATCTTGAGAGAAAACCACTCAATGGAAGGAAAAATGTTTAATATTGTATTGAGGGTTTTTTCGTGTAAATTGGCAACCAATTTATTATCTTTGATTAGGTCTCATCATACACCCTTAAGCATGCGTTCTAAAAGCATAATAAGGCGCGATAAAATTTAATAATGATATGCGGATGGATATATAACAAATTATTCCTAGAACAAATCTCTTCATTTTTTCTCTCCCGCTAGCACAAACTTCTACCCATATATATAACACTAAAAGAAACCTCATTTACATTTAGGGGAATTGGTGAGAAGAGAAATACAAAGAGAAAATAGATAATAAGCTGGACACGCAGGTCCAATTTAATAAATTCTAAATTTATTACAACAATTTCCAAAATTGCCCCCACCCATCTAATATCCATTCGATATACATTATTCATACAATACATCCAAGTATTCACACAAAGCAAGTTATTTAATCAATCTAATCCAATTAATTAATCTTTGAATTAATGATCATCCAATGTTCAAACAATGATTTGATTTGCACGAGTCCAACTCGTTTAAGAATAAATACTCAAAGTATGTATTCTTAAATTATATCGAACTATAATTTTAAATCCAATTTAAATTGTATCCAATACTAATTCATATTTAATTCCAAATTAAATAATTACACTTTTAATAGTACCTTTAAGGACTTGGATTCCAAATCCAATCTAATTGGGTCTCAAAGGCCCAATTAGCATCCAAAACTATTCAATTAAAGTCCAATGGGCTTTCAATTGATTCTTTAGGCATGTGCTTTGGCCATTATGGATCAAACCCAAAATGCCAAGGCCCAAGTTAGTAATCACCCTATGCCATAAAATCAATTTAGGCCCATTAGGCCCAATTAAATTATTAAAGGCCCAATGTCATATTTTTGGACTTTATGGAAATGGTTTAGGCCCAAATATGATCAAAGACCGAAATTTGGCCCAACCAAGCCCATTAGCCCAAATACAACAAATTAGATTAATATATCATTCCAAATTACATATTAATCCATTTCAAGTGTAATTAACATAATTAATTAATTAATCTAGTATTTCCAAAAAACTAATTAATCTAATTAATCATGTTTAACTCTAATTCATGTCCAACACAAATTAATCAAAATCAATCTTTCCAACAAGCTTCATATCTCACGGCAATGGCAACAAAATAACATCTAATTTGATTTCAATCCAATTAAATAAACATTCAACATCTAAGATTCATTTCATGCCATTTAACATATCCAATTGTTAAAATTCAAAAAATCACCATGAGCTACATCTAGGGTACCATTCGGCCAAGCTAACAAATTTGGGAAATTTTGATCCAATCAATTTTTCACAATCCAATGATACACAACTCCAAGTCATCATCATCCAAGTATAACCAAACATCCAATTTTGCATTTTCATGCTCCAAGCAAAAATGCCTAAATTAAAGTCATGAACCCTAGAATCAAATCAAGCTTAGATCTCGCTATGATACCATTGTTAGTGTCCTAGACATGCAACGGGATCTCTAAGCATGATTATTGTGTGAATTAATCAAGAAAGTTGCGGAATACTTACAATGATTTGGATGAGAAGTTTCAAAAATTTATTTAAAGATGGAAACTCCAAGCCCTCTTTTAGTGTTTCCAACACTTGGGTGAGTCTCCATTTCACCTTGATCAACTCCAAAAGTGTTAGCTTTGATCAATTTTGAGAAACAAAATTCTTCCCTAGGAAGCTTGAAACTCTCGGCCATGAGAGAAAAGGAGTGAAGAGAAAGTTTTTTGTTGTTGTGAATAGTAACCGATATCTTACTTCCAAAGTTGACTTGGTTTAAATATTAAGGTTGAGTGTTGAATTTGGTACGTGGAGTTGTATCCCAAGTACAAATCGCACTACCGTCCGTTCGGATTCGGCTACGGAATTTACGTCTGGGTTTCCATCCAATATACCACCGGAGGCAACACTCAAGCATTAACACAACACAATCATGAACCCAATGTTGACACATGAAATATGATAATGCATATAACTATAAATAACCGAAGAGTTAAATATGCAAAATAACAAAGAAGATAAATAACACAAAATAAATACGGAACGATAAAACAATAATAACGTAAATTAAATACGAAGTAATGAAAGACTAATAATGCGAAATAAAAGGTGAAATAACAAACATGTGACCAAAGAACTTGGTCGTTTTCAATATAGGACTTCGCATACCCGGTTGGACATGTTCCACGTCCAACCAAGCATGCCGTGTCCGGGATAAAAATATAACCAAATGGTGCCCTCAGGTCTTACCTTTTAAGTCGCTTCTCGGGAGTGCGTTGGGACATCGCCGGAATGGTAAATATTTCGCTATTTTCACTGGTTCGTTATTTAACTATTTCCGCTTACTGTTTTCTCTGTTTCAGGATGGTTCAGCTTGAGGCTTTGACATGCATACTCATTAAGGTCAACTGTCCATCTCGTAACAAGATTCGTACCAGACAAATTTGCACCAAGGCAGTTCTGATTACTTTCAATGGATCAATAATTCCAAACTTGACCATATCTACATATTTGCCTTTAGCAGCATCATACCCAAGATCGACATTATCCTACTCCAGTAGCTTCCCAACAACAACAGCCCCCTCAACTCCCGCGTTAGAGGAAATTGTGTGCACTGGCATCTTTAGAGAATTCTGAATAATCTGGACACTGATTTCCTGGTCAAAGTTAGAAGATGACAACTTGTCTAATTCATTTGTCACGTATAGGAGGGCAATAACCACCTGGTACAATACCCTCTTCAACAGCTGCCTTTGTAGCATTCAAGGCATCAGTAACTCTATCTTTCTTCTCACTAACTTCAGTTTCACTAGCTCCTCCAAACCTCAACACGGCAACACCACCAGAAAGCTTTGCCAATCTTTCTTGCAACTTTTCTTTGTCATAATCAGAAATGCTATTCTCAATTGCAGACCTAATCTGCTCACATCTTTCCTCGATGGATTTCTTATCACCAGCCCCATCTCAGCAACATCACTAGTATCACCACCAAGATCGAAGACCAGAATGTTCCTCTCACCACCTTTCTTGTCCAAACCATATGTAATGGCAGCAGTTATTAGTTCATACAGGCATGCACTGTCTGTGTTCCACAAACGCCCGATCCCCCATTCACCAACAATGATGAAATAAATTTCTAGTGACTCAATCTTTCACTTTTTAGTCTGCTGATTGTATGAATTTATAAATGAATCAAAAGCAGTCCCAGAAGGAATTACACACACAGCTTCAACCATCTCATATGTTGGCACAGTCAACTTGCAGCTATAGTCATGAAGGTCCCATAAGTTTACAACCTTATCTCTTCCAGGGCTGAGCAATGTTGAGCCATCTGTAGACATCCCAAACCTTGATTTCACGACTGTGACCAGCTGAGAAGAGCAGCTTATCATTGGGGCTAAGGGTGACTGCTATGATAGTATCCGACCCGCCTTCGATTGTCGATCTTATGGATGCGTTCGATGACTCCACAAATTTTATTAAGTCGCCACATGCACACGCGGTGAACGAGCCATCCGATGACACCACCAACGGCCCACCGCCGTAGAACTGTTGCAGCACAGGTTCGCATCTATAGTTCTTCTTCAGTGCTAGGGTTTCCATTCTCAACCAACAATGTTGATATGTAGAATTTATGTGGATTGAATAACCTTTTTTTTATAAATAAATAAACAAGTAATTGACTTGAATAGAGAGTCTGACGGTTTCGCAACGGGCAAAGATGGCAGCGGCGGACTGGTTGAAAGGTGGCGTTTTGGGATTTTGTGACTTATGGGGGTTTATTTCTTTGAGAGAGAGAGAGACGTGACCTGAGTGCTGTTAGGGTTTGTGTCATGTGGTGTGTGTGTCGGTGTCGTCGTAAAGAGCCATTAGGGTTTCAAACTATAGAGCTTTTAGAGAAGGCGAGAGGAAAGAGGCTAGTTTTAGGCTTAGTGAGCTGCACGAGAGCCTCTTAGAGGTTTCTTTGTGAATTCTCAAATGTCGTGTTTGTGTGTGGGGAAGATCCTCGCCTATTTTTATGTGGAAGGCTACATGTTGAAGGGTTTTCTCATTTGGTCAGTTGTCGTGAGTGTGTGGAGAGGGGGCGAAGCCGCCATTAGGGTTTATTTTGGTTGTTGTCCATGAGAGACGGTCGAGAGAAGTGGGAGAAGCCAAGGGATTAGGGTTTTTTCCTCTTCTCCTTTTTGTTTTCTTGTTGGCGTGAGGTCCATGGGCTGAAGCCAAAATCTAGGTTTAGTTTATGGGTCCTTATATAGTGGTGAGCTAGGGTTAGGGTTTTGGATGGGTACATATGGGCTTTTGGTGGGTGTGTGGGTTCTGGGCCAAGATTTTTAATTTTTAAAACAAGAATCGACTGAGCGAATCCGTGGACAACCAGCGAGTTAAAAATTGACGAGCTGTTAATTTCAGAATTTTCCCTTCTGGCATACGTTTCCTGCTACTCCCGCGACTTAAAAGGTAGTGTCTCCATACGAGACTCATCATCGGGTCTTATGCAAAAAATGCAGTGCCTACAACCGTGCCTACCTAATTCTCCAGAAATATTCTTTTAAGGAATGCAATATCTTTATCAAGTGTAGTATACATAGTATTGCGTATTACGATCCAGTATCGGATGTCACATGCTAGGCCTGGGGCTGGAGTTGTGTCTGCCCCGTACGAAGCATATATCGGATCACTAGCAACTAGTCTTTTTATGATCGGAAAGTCATGACCTAGTCATACTTACCCGATGGTTATAGCACTATAGAGTACAAGTTTTGTATCCCTGCGTGATCATCATCTCCATATGACTGAAGTGATACTTCCATCTTGACATCACACCCAATACACTACGATTCTTAGTATTCCCAGAGGAGGCGTACATAGAACCTGTTAAAGCCCCGGACGACCAAAACCAAAGTATACTGATTGTCGCAAGTATTAGCGATGCAAGTCTCAGGTCAATACCATATACACATACCCTGATTCGGATTCCCATAGACACATAGTCATACTACCAATGGGATTCTGAGGGGTCTATCCAGAGCGATGATGTTCTCGTACCATCGGTAAATAAAACCTCGTATCACACTTGCATGATTATCTAATACCCAAATATATGAGAACTATGTCATTAAGCTTCCATAACACGCACAAGTGTAATACTAGGTCCCGCTATATAGGTTTCATGCCCTCATGGCATGACACTAGTGAGGTTTTCCATGACAGCTGGTTTTCTTTACACGTATTTCACAACTCATGTATTTTAGTTTACCATGTTTTCATACATGAGAGCAAATTTTCCTTACTTTTTTAATTTTTCACGCTGTTTAAATGATTTTCACTTAGAGTTTACTCACCAGATCTTTTAAAAGATCTGACCCCCATAGTTTCTTTATGTTTGCAAGTTCGACACTATCCTTGGTAGACAATGTTCCAAATTCCATAAATTCAAGTTCAGATGAGATGGGACCAACTGCAGTCATTAGATATGCATGTCACATGGTTCACATATCATGTATTGATGTCATGTTATATGATGTAGGGTTGGATAGGTGTTTTGTGTATTTAATTAACGTACGTAAACTTGGGTTAATATATATATATATATTGATATGGCATTAATAAATAGTGCATGCATGATTTCACATTCATTTATTGGATTGGAATGATAATAAAACTCATGAGTACTAGAACAAATGGTACAGATGGTCACATGATTTACATGAGCAAGTAGAGGCTTAGGAAATGGTTATACCATCTCCGACCAGTCACATTCTGGATATACTGAGATGTGACAGAAATATAATTGTAAACATTGACTGAAGTCTGTAAGTCATGAACTGTAATAGTAAATCATAAATTGCATATGAAAATCATGAACTGTAACTATAAATCATAAACTATAACTGAAAATTATTAACTATAACTGTAAACCATGACACATGGCTGTAAACTATAACTGAAAATAGTGATATATGACTACAATCTATAATGAAAATCATGAATTGTAATTATACGTCATGAATTGTAAACTGTAAATCATGAAAAAATTACTAATTCTGAGAAATATTTATACAACGATCGGGGATTGGGACGTCTCACCTGCACCGTCTTATGTATCAGGATTTGGTCTCCGTCCCCGTGTACGCTCACATAACTGCATCACTATGAGTCTTAAGGTATATATTCAGTGATAGGATTGGGACTCTCCCCCGCATCACCTTATATATCTGGATTCGGTTGTCACCCCCGTATATGCTTGCATATTAAAAGTCATGAAAACATAAAGTATAAATCATGGAACGTAACTGTAAAATATGAAACATGACTGAAATCGTGACATGTAAACAGTAAATCGTGAAACATACACTGAAAACCATGAAACATAACCTGTAAACCATGAATGTAGTTGTAAATCGTGAAACTGTAATTGAAAATCATTAGCTGAAACTGAAAATCTTGACATGTAAACTACCAATCATGAAACTGTAGATCATGACTGTAATTGTAAATATGAATTGAAACTTATAAATATGAACTGAAAACTGTAACATGAACTGGAAACTATAAACATGAATCGTCAATCATGTACTGATAAAAGCTGTCATGAAAAACATCATTAGTATCGTAACCTGAGGCGTGAAGCCTACTTAGCGGGACCTAACACCGCATAAGCAGAGGATGTTGAATGGAACATGAAATAGCCTAAGAGGGTTTCCAAAGAATAATTAGGCAAGCTGAAACTGAGCATACCCGAGTAGATGTAGCTGAGGGGATGACTTTTTATTGGTATTTTGAAAAATATTTAAATACTTGTATTTATAAACATGTAAATCATATATGTAGCGATCAAGATTCAAACGTCTCCCCTACATCGTCGTACATACCAGGATTCAGATGTTCATGGGTCGGGTCGGGTTTTTGCATTTTTTGTATGACTCGATCGGGCCGGGTCATTCGGGTCTTCCGACCCGAAACTTAAAATTTCAGAAGCTGACCCGCGCGGGTCGGGTCACGGCGGGTCGGGTCAAAAAATTGTGGGTCAGGTCAGGTCAATATAATATGCAGTAAATATAATATATAAATTTTTATTGATACAATTTGACACTATAAGTGTGTAGCTGCAATGGCAAAGTATTTAATTTGTTTGTAAGTGGTCAAGGTTCGACTCTCACTATCAACTTTTTATTATTTGATTTCTTATTTTTGGAAAAAGAAAGAAAAATCGAATTCTAGAGGAGTAAGGAGTCGAACTTGAGACCAAGTTCAGCTTTATCAAAGGCTTTGCCATTTCATCCACACTCTTTTCTTATCAAAGTTGTATCACTAAAACTATATATCAGTTACATCGGGTCGGGTCGGGTCAAACCCGAATTTTCTGACCTAAACCCGTGACCCGACCCGAAATTTCAGGTCAGGTCCAAATTGACCCGAAATTAAATTTAAAAAATCATAAACCCGACTGGGTCGGGTTGGTTCGGGTCGGGTCGCGGGTCAACCTGATCCTATGAACACCCATAATATACCCTGTACACAGGACTGACGGATCATATCTTGATACGCACTGGATATCATGAGCATCAGTCCACACCCAACGAACAGACGTAGGTTTGATCATGAATAGATCGGTGACGTGACTGCCATTAAAGTGTAAAGGATAACTCATATATCCCACTGTGGTATCTCAAGTCAAATGACCACTATGCTCGCTCAACTCGTGAAGATTCTTATTGACGTTGGTGTACCATCTATTAGGAAATCTTCAGTGAGTCGTTCAGTGTTTATCAAATAAACATCTACATGTCTATATGAGTCTCCCGAGACTCATGGTTCACTGGGATAAATCATCGGATCAAGTCACAATATACGACATGTACTGGTCTCAGTGGATTTTACTAACCGACCCGTGTTAGTAAATATTGACCAGGAACTTTATTTAATGATATACATCTTATAGTGCGCTTCCCAATGTCAATTACAAACTACGTTGTAACTGCGCACTATATTGTAAATCCTATGGTCTTTGTCTAATACACATGTATCACTAAACATGATTTAGTTTCAATCTAATCGTAATTAAATATCCAATCGTAATTAGATCGAATATGTGTATAAAAGACAAAGGTGCTACCACTAAATTAGTAATATTATGGAAAATAGAATTGCTCGTATTTTTTATTCGGACATAAATACGATCTGGATTGGCACTCTGAACACCAACCCTAACAATTTCCTCACTTGTTCTAGTGCCAATCCACGGCATCTTATACACATCTTAATGTGTATCGCATACTCATGGCTCTTAAGAGCTCACCTTGCACTCAAAAGGTAGGCAACAACTGTTGGGAAGAGGCCGCGAGTGCGCAGCGAAAAATTTAATAAATCAAATTATGATGCCACTATCCATTTGCCCAATACCCATTTGTTTTTATTATTATACAAGCCTAGGCATGTTACAATATATTCTAAGCATAAAAACTCATAAAACATGCAAAAAACATAAACCTAAACATGCTAACTATCATAAGAACTCTAATTAAAATAAAGAAAGAAAAAGACTTACTTGAACCGAAAACTCCTCCAGTGCACCCTCCAATCTACAAGCTTTTCTCGAACTCAGCAAGCTCTTCCACGTTCCAAAGAGCCACCCAAGTGCGTGGCCTCCAAAGATGCACACACCAAAGCCAAAACTCAACAGCAAGACTACGCCTTGAGTGCACGGGTATTTTTCCATTGGTGCTAACCTAGGAAAATACCTCAAAACTTTTAACTCGAGGTTCCTCTAGTTAATTAGACTTAAGGATCCTCAAAATCAGTAGCTTACTCTTAAACTTTAGAGTTGCTCACTTATATAAATCGAAGATATGAAAGGTTTGATGCAAAAATTTGTGAAGAATTCTTTGGGTTTATATAGGTGCTCCAAAGACAACAAAATTATTTAAGAATCCGATGTGAGATAAATGCTAATTTAATCTTAGTCATTGGATCTTAATTTAGTGGTTTAATGAGATTATAAAACCCTAATAAGAGTTTGGGCCGAATTGGAATTCAAAACAAATAACAATTAAAAAAAATTTACTATTCACATTACTATTCATGTTACTATTCACATTTTATTTATTTATTTATTTATTCCAATTCCCAAAGTGCCCCTATCATCATTCACCAATCCCTAAGCCACTATGGAACCTTATAAATGATATGTTCAATAATTAAACACATTGAACCATTTATGAACAATTCCTACAACAATCATATATGTTATTAAATTTGTACTGTGCACTGTTAACCATTGATTTCGACTTTGTTGCGTGTGACCTTTTGGGTTCCCCTCAAGTTGGACATGAAATGAATCATGATAATTTAATCGAACATAAATTATCCTCCAATCAGATGGTCGTTCGATTTCAATGACCAAGATTGACATCTAGCAACATGCTAAGGCCCCCAAATAAGAAGGAAAGATATATATACCCATTTTGTATGCGATTTACATATGATACGGTCCCTCGCCTCACTGTATCCCTACCATTTGACCTAGGGTATGGAAAGTGTCTACCCATATAGTCAAAGGTATGATGTTGATAGTGTCATGAATCGTGCTAACCCAAGAATCTCACATGATTCTTTCGCTGCGGCCACAGTCTCAAGCACTGATCACACATATCAACCCGCGAACTGGAATACTACTCTTATAAGAATATATTATCTGAGAGAGTGGCGATTCTCTGTTGTATCCTTACAAACTTCATGTGTTTCAAAAAATGACCTAATAATACCCTTATGACCAGATCTTTTGAACCGGGGAAGGAGAATGTCAAAGTTATTTGATCCACACATAAAATTGTAAAGACCTCAAGTCTAAGGACTAGTCATACAATCGATACATGAAAGTTCTCACAGACACATGGGATAAACACTCCATGTGAAAACTTTCGGCGGTCAGTTTGATGGACACGAGCAACTCATGCATCCATGTGATACACCAAGCGGACGGATCTCCGCTAGTAGCCTATGAGATCGGCTACCCCACTTAAGGGCGGATCATATCATCATGCTAGTCTCTCCGCTTTGTGAACACCCAGATTATTCACAAAACTATGACTAGGAACGTTTGAGAGTAATGATTCTCATAAGGCGTGGAAGCCATCATCTTATTACTCCAAGGGCTTTATTACAATGTTTAATGATTCATATAATTTATGTAAGACACGTATAATAAAGATTGCCATTTTATTAATTAATGAAAATATTACAAATACATGTACATATAGCCCATCCACAAGTTGGGTATAGGGCATATCCCTAACAATCTCCCACTTGCACTATAGCCAACTAGTATGAATCTGGACACCATACTCTCGGGTGTGTCTATCATGCTTTTGTTGAGTCAGCCCTTTAGTCAGAGAATCTACAAGATTATCTTCTGTGGGTATTTTCTCTATAATAACTTCTTTTCTCTCAACAATCTCCCTGATGAGATGAAATAACATGAGTACATGCTTGGATTTCTGGTGGAACCTTGGTTTATTTGATTGAGAAATGGCGGCCGTGTTGTCACAGTACATCGTGACGCCATTCTTTATCGCGGGAAGCACTTCCAGCTCCGTGATGAACTTCTTTATACAGACTGCTTCTTTAGCTGCCTCAGATGCTGCAATATACTCGGCTTCAGTGGTGGAGTCCACTGTAGTTGACTACTTTGAGCTTTTCCAACTGACAGCACCGCCATTCAAAATAAACAGATATCCTGTTTGCGATCTATTGTCATCCCTATCGGTCTGAAAGCTCGAATCACAGTAACCAATGACTTTCATCTCAGAACAATCTCCGTATGTCAAAAACACATCCTTAGTTCTTCTCAGATACTTGAAGATTGTTTTGACAGCTGCCCAGTGTTGCTCACCAGGATTTGTCTTATACCTGCTCATTATGCTAAGAGCATAAGAGACATCAGGTCTTGTACATAGCATGGCGTAAATGATCGATCCTATTGCTGAAGCATAATGGATCCTACTCATACGCTCTCTATCTGAATGAGTATGTGGACATTGCTCCTTAGATAATTTGATTTCATGACAAGTAGGTAAATTACCTCTTTTGGAATCTTCCATTTTGAATCTTTTCAAAACTTTATCTATGTACGTAGATTGAGAAAGTCCTAACAACCTCTTAGATCTATTATGGTAGATCTTAATGTCGAGGATGTAGGCTGCTTCTCCAAAATCTTTCATGGAGAAATTCTGAGATAACCATTGCTTGGTGGCTTGCATCATGGGAATATCATTCCCGATGATTATTATGTCATCGACATATAATAGAAGAAATACAACAGCACTCCCACTACTTTTCCTGTAAACACAAGGCTCGTCTACATTTTTGATGAAGTCAAATTCTTTGATTGTCTCATCAAATCGTATATTCCAACTTTTGAGGCTTGCTTGAGTCCATAAATGGATCGTTTAAGCTTGCATACTTTATTATGATCATCCTTAGATACAAACCCCTCAGATTGTGTCCTATAGACTTCCTCTACGAGGTTCCCATTGAGGAAAGCTATTTTGACATCCATCTGCCAAATCTCATAATCAAAGTGTGCAGCTAGTGCCAGTAAAATTCGAATGGACTTTATCATTGCAACAGGCGAGAAGGTTTTGTCATAGTCAATTCCTTGGATTTGTCTATAACCTTTCGCCACCAACCTAGCCTTATAGGTTTGGATATTGCCTTCTATATCAGTTTTACGCTTGTAAATCCACTTGCAGCCTATGGGTTTTATCCCTTCAGGTGCATCAACCAAGTCTAGACTTGATTCTGATACATAGAGTCTATTTCGGATTCCATGGTCTCAAGCCACTTGACTAAATCAATGTCACGCATTGCTTCGTCATAACTGGTGGGATCGTCATTATGAATGACCTGATCATGTTCCTCATCAATAGGGAAACCATATCTTTCAGGCTCATATCTTTCCCTACCAGACCTTCTAAGTTCATAACCTTGTGGTTGTTCCGTCGCTGCCCTTTTGAGGGGCCTGGGGTTTAGTTCTATGTTAGTTTGTTCTTCTCGTACCTCATCGAGGTCAAGTCTACTCCCACTATATTTGTTGAGAAGAAATTCATTCTCTAGAAATTTAGCATTTCATAAGACAAATGTTCTTTGTTCATTTGGGACGTAGTATTGGGAAATCTCTAAGTCCCGAGGATCGAATAAAGCATAGAAACATAGTGCGAATACACGAGGAAGTTACGAAATACTTACATAGAGCGGTTGAGCGATACGACGAAGAACAAAAACTTTAAGCTCCCTCCTAGAGTGCTCGGCAAACTGCAGATTTTAGCTCCTCCAATTCAGCCATGGATCTCCATCAAACTCCAAGCTTTGTGTTGAAATTCCATGCTCACATGTGCGGTTCCCTATCACCTTCGCGTGACTCCGAATGTGTGCTAGCACTTAGGAATTTTTGCCACAAAAATTCCTTTAGCTTATTTCAACCTCTCGGCTAAGTGCAGTGAAATAAGAGGAAGTTTTGCCCCTTGGGCGTGTGAGATAGGAAGAGAATGGTGAGAGAGAGAGATCTTTTTTGGTTGGTTTAAAAATGTGTATCTAATACACCTTTTTTCCAAAAAAAAAAATTGTAAAAACCTTTTCCAAAAAAGTCAATCACAATTTTGGAGCCAAAAGCAATTAATGCTTTCCAACCACTTCCATCAACTATTCACATCAAAAGTGACTAGACTTCATTTCACTCAAAGTGATGTGACTTCCATCACTTGATTGACTAGTGATTTGACGCTAGATGTGACTTGTGGCCGCACTTGAATTCGAAATGCGAGTGCGTGCGCAAACACTCCCGGGCTCGGGTTCGCTAATTCCAAATTAACGAATTTTTCCGTTGCGACGTAATTAAATAATTATGCCTAGCAAAATTACTATTCACGTCGCTTACGAATTAATTCTAAATTAACTCGTTCGCCCGAATTAAAATTCTAAATTTAATTCCGCGTCGAAATCCAATTTCGTATAATATATCAAATATATTATTTTTAGATTAATTCCAAATTAATCGTTTTCTCTCTTTTAATGATATTTTATCCCAGATAAAATATCTCTGTAATTAATCCCAGATTAATTTTCTCTCTCATCTAATTAATCCCAGATTAATTAAAGTGCGAGTCATACGTCATCGGTGAATCTTCGGAAGCGACCCATGAGATCCCTGGATATGTTGGCAGTAAATCCGGTCGTCGGAGTATCCGAACACTATTTTGCTTGGAAGATTTCCAGCTCACTGTTCCATTGTTCAAACTGTATAGTACCGTTGTTGCGACTTATAGTCATTTTTATCGGTTAGGAAACTTGCAGCAGTGATCCCAGTCACTTCAAGTTCTCATTCTCCATAGTTTAAGACAGCATCATTAGTTCCTCTAAGATACTAAAGGATGTTCTTAACATCAATCCAATGACTATCACTTGGATTGGCCCGATTGTGACTCTATATGCTCAAAGCGTATGAGACACCATGTCGCGTACATTTATTTCAATGTACGAGTTCTCGGAGAGTGTTAACAACTTCAAATTATCTATCCAGTAGATCTTTATTCCTAGAATAAAGGTTGTTTCTCCCAAGAATTCTACGGAGAATTTTCATGAAAGCCAAGCTTTCACCGATTGTTATTATGGGAATATCATTTTCGAGAAATGACATATTATCATTATTTATAGGACATTACTGTCATTGCGCTCCCACTAACCTCGTTATATACACAAGAATCATTTTCGTTTTGAATTAAATCATACACCATTATGATTACATCAAAACGACAGTTCCAAGAACGCTATGCTTACTTCAATCCATCCATGGATCGAATAACCTGCAAACCTTGTTTGCTCGTTGTGATACGACAAAACCGTCAGGATGTTGTAAACATCCTCCAAAAGGTTTCCGTTAAGGAAAGCGGTTTTGGCATTCAGCTACCATATTTCATAAATGAAATATGCAGCATTAGCAAGCATTGTCCAAATGGATTTACCGTGGCAACAGGTAAAAGGTTTCGTCGTAATCGACATAATGTTGATACAGATACATTTTCGCTACAAGCCTAGCTTAGTACGTTGGTATGTTGCCTTCCATGTATGTCTTCCTTGAAGACTTATATAGTACCAATAGGCACAATGCCTTACGGTACATCAACTAGTATCTAAACATAGTTGATATACATGGAATCCATTTCGGATATCATGGCACTTTGCTATAATAGGGAGTCGATACCTTGTATCACTTCCTTATACGTAGTCAGTTGGTATTCCTTAACAAGATTGACATCTTTATGAGGTGAGATCAGAAACCCATACCTCAGGTTGTTTTCTGACTCTGTCCGACTTACGCGGTTCTTGTGTATTCGAAGATTACTGGTATAGTTTCATCATTGATGAACTATTTATGTTCCATTAAGATTCGGTGCCGGGAATAGTATTACTCCGATTTTCATCGAGTTTTACTATCCTTGATGAGTGGTAAATCTATCACTATTTCCCACTCATTTAACCTAATATTTTGTATAGTTTCTTGAGTTTTGTGAATATTTTGATGTGTTTTGTGTTATTTTGTAGATAAATAAAGTTTGGAAAGCATTGGAGGCAATTTGGGGCAAAAAAAGACAAAAATGCGTCAACAGGGATATTTTGGTCTTTACGCGTCGTGACGCCAAGCCTTCCA